>JAHXMU010000076.1:728447-742088 GCA_019455685.1 Philornis downsi
ATACTGATATTTTCTTATAGAAAATACTGATATTTTCTTATAGAAAAAACTGATATTTTCTCATAGAAAATATTGACATTGAAAATATTGAAATACTGATATTTTCTTAAACAAAAAACTGATATTTCCTTATAGAAAATACTGATATTTTCTTATAGAAAATACTGATGTTTTCTTACTGATACTTTCTTATAGAAAATACTGATATTTTCTTATAGAAAATATTGATATTTTCTTAACGCATATATTTATGTTTCCTTATAGCAAATATTGATATCTTCTTATAGCAGACATTGATATTTTCTTATAGCTAATATTGATATTTTGTTATAGAAAATATTGATTTTTTTATAGCAAATATTGATTTTATTATAACAAATATTGACATTTTCTTATAGCAAATATCCAAATTTTCTTAAAAAAAAAAAATATTGAAAAAAATTGAAGTTCTACTACATATTAATATTTTCCTACAGAAAATATTATCATATATTTTCATTTTCTTATAGAAATTACTGAAAATATTGATATTAAAAAGCAACTGTCACACTCTATGAGTGAAATTAAATTTATGTTCCCAGGAGTTCTCGTCTTACTCAAAAATATCTGGCTAATTTATAAATCATTTTCTACGATGAGAAAATTACGTTCTATTGTAGAAACAGTTCTTTTACAATAAACAGATTTTAAAGTAAACTACAAATTTTATTAAGATTTCGGGCAAACTGTATTTTTTCTGTGGCTGGGAATAACATTAATACTAAATGGTACAGGATAAAAAGAATATCTCTTGGCGAATGGTATTTAATTATGTACAAGATTTTTCTGTTCCCCTCTTTTACACAAACACACACAAAACTGCACCGCTTTCCATGAAAAATTCTATCAAGATTTCTATGCTAAAGCTAAGCTGTAACTTTTCAACTTTTCTTTTACTGTATCCATCTATATAATATCTTTATTAATACAAAAAAATACCAGCTGTCTTCTCGATAGCGGGTGAGTTGTTGTTAACTAACCGAAGAGTAAAATGGATAAAGTTATTACCACCAACACCGACACTGCAACCCCCTACACACATACAATCTACACGGGAGCTAATAATTTGCTACCCCAATTGTATAAATTCACAAGTAGAGTTAGTGGAAACAGTTTATATAGGATTAGAGCTGGCTAGCTGTGGAGTCATGGTGTTACAGCCGATGATCCTTCTTTGAGTGCAGATTTACCTTATCTCCAAATAATTAATATTTGTTTGAAAATTAGAAATTTTTATCAACATTATGAAAAATAAAGATCTTATATTCCCTAACCTTATATTTCCGAACGGCTGTTTTTATAGAGAGGAAATGGAATGAAGTAGAATACAAGCAAACGTTTTTAACAAATTTTAAGGATTCACTTGACTTTATAATTTGCTGATTTGTGATTTCTTCAGGGTTTTATTTATTACATCAAAATAAATAATGTAGACAAGCATATTTAACTTTTTGTGACAAACTGATTTAACTACATTCAGTTCGTATTGCATCTTTCTCTGAAAAAATTACGATTCTTACCAATTTTTTATCGTACAGAAATTATCGCGAATTTAGATCAAATTAAAATTACTTAATCTTTAGGCTACTTTGAAAGGGTGCCAAAAAAATATTCAAAAAGTAGTCTAAATTAGAAAATTCGTTAAAACGCAAATGTGTTTATATATCAGAGCCGGAGAGTTCATTCGCCAAAATAAGTTAGTGTAAAACTTAAATTATAAAACTTAAATTGTAAAACTTAAATTGTAAAACTTAATTTAACGCTACAATAAGTATCGTCATAATGCAAAAATGCTTAAATGAAAATTGTTTTACATATCACCGGTTTCTCAAAAATATATTGATATTTCTAATTTAGAGAAATTTGATTCTATTTTTTTATTGCATCTTTGCTTTGGATTTTAATGATTTTTCCATTTTAGCGATTTTTTTAAATTTTTGTAGCACATTATTAAGACCATCTTCTGGTATATATTCCGTCTGCAGGACTCTCCTCTCCAGTAATATAAGACATATTTTATTGCGAATTTTTTTAATATTTTATGGCACGATATGAGGAATATCATTTTGTCTTATCCCCTTAGACACCTTCAAAAATTTGCTGGTTTTTGGTTTTGAAAAAAATCACAAATTCAAATAAGATTACATTTTGAAAATGGAGTGATTAATAACACATTAGAGTTTTTTTGTCGTATTTCCATTTTAGCGGTATTTATTTTAGCAATTTGTTTATTTTTTTTATTCCATTATTTGAAGGATCACTCGATATGAACCCCCCCAGAAGCTAAAAATTAAGTTATTTTGGTGATTGGATGTTTCGTTTCCGTGACATAAGCGTGTTTAGATGTTAGCGATTATTTTTTTAATTTAACGTTTTCTTGTAAATTTGTTGGCACCATACAAAGAATATCATTTTGTCCAAAGCCTTAGAAATTATCAATGACCATCCATTTGATTAATCATTTTCTTAATTCGATGTTTCTTCTTCCGAAATATCGGGCTTTTCCAGTGTCATACTTTGAAACGGGATACAATTTGAGAAGAGTCATATTTTGCGGCCGGCCATTTATGGCTCATCACTCACAAGCTATATTTTGAGCTGTGAGAGGACTCTGAAGCACACTCTCCATTGAATTTGCGATCCCTGGTGTTATGCGTTAACGTTCTCATTCATCTCATGGTATGAAAGAGTTTTCAAGACACTCTTTTGAAATGTTCTTTTTTTCTGATGAAGGACTGTGAAAACAATGCTCCGTAAAAAAATTACAAGACTGAAGCGATTTCAGCAGTAGAATTTGCCAGCTATGGTAAACGGCAACCGATCATATTCCCGTTAAATATATTCGAATTGTCAACTCAGACTCCTAAATCAAACAACTATGATTCCACAGCAAAGATTATAAATAAAATGTTTGTTTTTGTGAAAGACAAAAATATTACAATACCTTAAAACTTGTTCTTTATACCTGAATAATTTGATAATAAATATTCCATATAGACAGTTTCCACTCATCACTACAGAACCCACTACCACATACACGTGTTAACAACTAATTAATTTCCAGTTAAGTTCGATTGTTGTTCGAAATTATTTAACCGTTTTTTATCGCTTCTCATATCTGCACTACCGCTATCCCCTAGTACGAATCCAACCCTGCAACGTTTATGCTTAAAATCCCTCTCCCTTATACTTATTATAACAGGACTTGTACACCGACTATATTTTCAGAACACATATTGTTTTTCCAGCCCATAAAATTATACTATTTTTCGGAAAAAACAGCAAACCGAAAGACTTTGTGTGTCGTGAAGACGTAGTCGATGTGAAGGTCTTGTAAAACTCCCAGTACAAAACATTTGCTTTGTTTTGTAAATTATCGATTATTTTTTCGATAAAATAAATACGAATAAAAAGCTTTTATTGCAGCGTTTCAAGTTTAAGCAATTACTTTAACTCATCGTGCACAATCATATCATCTTTGTTACTAACTTGCATTTTTTTGTATTCCCATCGATGGAATTTTGAAATATTGAAGATTTTACAGATACGTTGAACCTCCAAAAGTAATGAGATCCTCACAGTCATCGGGCCAGCGGACAACCTTCTATCCAAGAAACCCAATAATTACCGTCACAGAGCATACGCCGACACCATCGCCGGACTACATGAAGAGACAGGTGAGTCGAGTTTTAGAAAATAAAAACAGTTTTTATTACTTTAGAAATACAGTGGAATGAAATGACTCCATTCTCATTACCGTGTATAGATATTACTAGAGCCTAGTTTGTGCAGAACGCTTCAGATTTGTTTATACAACGTGTGTTCAACAAACAAGGTGAATTTTCAAATTTCGACTTTCGATTATTATTTTTTTTATGTTGGTACACCCGTCTCGAAGATATGTTGACAGTTTAATCCATATAGTATGTTTAGTTTGTTTGTGAGGCGATTTTCTGCTATTGAAAAAAATGGATCAAAGAAATTGCATCAAATTTTGTGTAAAAAATAGAATTAAGTGCTCAAAAACACTTGATATGTTGACAGTACCATACGGTGAGAGTACTCTGAGTCAAAAAAATTTTTATAAGTGGTACAAGCTTTTCACAAAAGGTCAAGAAGATGTGAATGACGACGCTCGCTCTGGACGCTTCAACACATCAACAACCGGTGAAAATGTTGAGAAAGTGAAGAAAATTGTTATGGAGAATCGTCGAATCACAATTAGAGAAGTTGCTGAGGATGTCGGCATATTGGTTGACTCATGCCACGCAATCTTTTCGGAAATTTTGAGCATGAAGCGTGCGGCAGCGAAGTTCGTTCTAAAATTGCTGAATTTTGACCAAAAAAAACGTCGCATGAGCATCGCTCAGGAATTGTTGAATGACGTCAACGATGATCCAGATTTGCTTAAAAGGGTCATAACTGACGAATCATTTTTATATGATTATGACATCGAAACCAAAGCCCAATCGTCCCAATGGAAGAGTCTAGGAGAGCCAAGACAAAAAAAAACACGCCAAGTTCTAAGAAAACAATGTTTTGCTCACTGTTTTCTTCGATTACCATGGCGTAGTGTATCAGGAATTCTTACCACAAGGTCGTACGGTAATTAAGGAGTATTACCTTGAAGTTATGCGCCATTTGCGTGAAGACAATACGAAAAAAACGCCCGGAATTGTGGAAAAGAATCATGGCTTTTGCATCGTGAAAATGCACCTGCTCACTCATCTTTGCTTGTGAGAGATTATTTGGCCAAAAACAACACCGTTATCATGCCTCAGCCAGTCACCGTATTCGCCAGATTTGACCCCCTGCGACTTTTTCCTGTTCCAAAGATTGAAGAGACCAATGAAAGGATGGCGCTTTGCAACGATTGAGAAGATAAAAACCGAATCGCGTATACCAACATAAAAATAAATAATAATCGGAAGTCGAATGTACGTAGCCCGCGAAATTTGAAAATTCACCTTATTTTTTGAGCACCCCTCGTACATATAATTTCAATGAAATATTGACGACAACCAATCAACTTATTTCATTCTCCTTGCTCGATCATAATGACCTCGTTTTCGAAATACTTAATTATTCCAATTTAATGCCTATCAGCAATAGGGATTTTAGTTTCGGTTTTGATATTGTAAACTTATTTAAGATAAATTAGAATTTTGTTTTTAATTCACATTCGAAACAACAATAATTCTCTTCATACATTCTTTCACTTTTTATCTAAAACGAAATTAGAAACTTACATTGATTCTGTTTTTCTATTAAAACTGAATATAACAGATATTTTGATTTGAAAATCTGAAACAAAAATACAGTTTTATGCAGTTTCATTTCTTACAACAAGTTTTCATAAAACAAATCTCTCAATTCGGTCGAAAAACAAACGAACAATTATTTGTGTTCTTGTTTGTATTTCAAATAAATTTTTCTTATTTTTAATGAGACTTAGGCTCATTGAGACTTAGACCCATTGAGATTTAGGCTCATTGAGGCTTAGGCTCACTGAGATTTAGGCTCATTGAAACTTAAGTTCATTGAGCGAAAGAGACTAAATTAGAAATACGTCGCTCCATTGAAATTCATTATGCGTTTTCTCGACTTGATAGACTTAGTTGCTTGGTGATCTTTTCAGTCATCTATTTCTGCAACCATTATTTCCTTAGATTGGTTCAAAATGTAAAAGTGCATGTTCGTTTCTTTGCCGAGCGCCCGTGACGCTATGGTTGGTATACGCAACTATCGGCCACATGATCGGGTGATGAATCCCCGATACAGCCACCTACCATTATTTGAGCGGTGGCCACCTCGATTTGTCTGACGAACACTTCAAGTAGTCCAATAATCGACAAGCCTAACAAATACCTTTCAAACTATTTTATTCGAAATCGTTGTTAAACTTTGTGTTTCGTCGTCTAAAAATAAAATGCGTACAAGCTCACTGAATGTGAGATCTCTCATATCTCATTCATTACATCCAAAGGAATTGTTTTTTGTATATTAATTTTTGGTCAAGTTCTCGGTTACAAATCAAACTTGCAGTCCTTCTATTTTGGTTCAATTTAAAAAGAATAGCTTAAAAATCTTTCCGAGTTTTCGATTTTCGATCCTTTGTTAGATATTAAACGACAATCCAAAAAGCTTTCTGAATTTTCGCAAAGTCTTAAAAACTTACATTTTATAAGATTTCCGAAAAGTTTTTTTGTAATATCTCTTAAAGTAAAAACGACAAGCTATAGATTACGATGACCTGGTTATTAAACATTAGTCTCGAAAATGTGGTGGTCAACAAAAGTAGGAAATACAGCCCCGTTTCTTTGGCAATTTCGTTGTATGATACCTCGATGACCTCGATGCCAAATATTTTTTTAGGAAAATCTTTTTATATGCATCTTTTACCATATCCAAACTTTTGGCGTCATTGTCAGGTTCGTAAAATAGTGCAAAATTCGGCAATTTTTCGAACTCCAGAAGGCGAATCTGTCTAAAATTTTTGCAAGCATTGTTGAGATTTAAATATAGAGTGATTTTTTAAGATTTAAAATTTTCAGGTTGGCAGCACTGGTTGGCAATGGCGTCCAAACGTCATCAGTCAAAGTGAAAAGTGTACAGTATACTCTGCCAATTCATTATGGAAAGACTAACACACGAGCAACGATTGCAAATCGTTGAAATTTATTATTAAAATTCGTGCTCTGTGACCAATGTGGATCGTTTGATACGACCATTTTATGGTCGCCATAATCGACCTGCTAAATAAACAATTCGTGATGTTATCTCCAAGTTTCGCGCCAAACTTACTTTGTTGGACATAAAACCATCGACTCGCAAGCGTAAAGTGCGTACCGAAGAAAATATTGCAGCCGTAGCGACCAGTGTTAATAACGATCGTGAAATATGCCCGTTCTCAGCGATTGGGCATGTGTTACTCAACCACAAAAAATTATTTTTGCCCCAATTGGTTAAGTTGAACTTGGTTGACATGTGGTTTCACGGGGAGGTGTGGTTTTTTGTAAATTCAAACAAAGTCGTACCTTTAGGCTTTATAATAAATTTTTTATATTTTTTCTAAGCTAAGCATTAAGCCAAAGAAACTTTTTTAAATGTTTCTTTTCTCTCCCTTCATGTAGGGCTCCATCGATTCCCAGCTGGATGCCATGAGTAATGGTGGCAGCATTGGCGGTGTGCCTGGCAATGGCATCAATAACGGCAGTATGGCTGGCATAACAGGCAGCTGCAGCATTGGCTCCCGTTTCCGCGGCCACATGCTGCGTTCACATACTGATTCCCATATTGATTACACTGGCGTCGATGAATCTGAAGCGCCAGGATCATCATTTTATATAACACGAGATGGTGGCATTGATTATGAAATTGTACTGCTAGCAGTTTTGAATGTTTTTAAAAGAGATCTAACAGTGGTCTCGCTGAGAGTGCTGGAAGCTGGTCTCAACATATGTGAACTGTTATTGGAAATGGGCGTATTGAAATTGGGGGAACATGCTCATGAGATATCAATGGGTATTATCAAAAGAGCGCTGCAGGTGCTGGGTTGCCCTAATGGCTGTAATGACGGTAAGAGTACCAATGGCTTGAATATTCTTATGGAAACTCGTAACAGTGTTTGCTATGTTTCAGGTGTCCGTGGTCCCCCAGCCGATTTTCTACGCAGCCAATGTCAGAAGATTCTCTCACGTCTTTTGCGTCATGCCAGTCAGCGAACTAAACGTTACCTACAGGAAATGGTAAAGACTGGACCTTTACAAGAATTAGTGGACTTCTTTCACGCTTTTTGTGCCTTCTGCGTGGATCCCAGTTCACTGCTATCACCGCTGAGTAAGTTTTATACAAAAACTGTCCCACTATTAGAGAATTAGCGAAATTATAAACGAACCTTAAGACATCCTACTAAAAAATTTAGATTCGTTCGCGCTGTCAATTAGTACAGTCCTAAATAGCGGCTATGTATCATTAGTTCTGATGCTATAAGTAAAAACACATATTAGAGACTATTTATAATTAATTTATTTGAAAACAGCATTAGCATTTCTAGTATTTAACAAATAAGCATGTTTAGATAATGCGTTCATAATTTAACAATTTAACGGTTTATTGACTGTTATCTAAATAATTAATCTAAATGAAATTATATATAAGAGGTGGTATGATAACTGTAGTATCATTTTAAATGGATTAAGTTATAAGATCAAACAACCAATCGACTTCAGCGCCACATATTTTCACACATTTGTCAATATTTTTATTACGATTTTGAGTCGTAAAACAACACTAAGAACTAAATTAAAGTGGACTAGCACAAGATTGGGACCAAAATCGGGCACTAGTAAACGAATTCGAATCGAACAATTTTATTTGAAACATAACCAAGATTTCAAAATTTAAAATGAGTTTACGATGGTCACGAACAGGTAACTAAAGGAAGTAGGCAGGAACTGTGAACGAGTTTGGACAAACTCTAACTCTCTTCGTGATCAAACTATATGAAAAGCATAGATTTAATTTGTTCTATGTTCCGAATTCTAAATTTTACCTGCACGTTATATTTTTAAGAAATCTGCAACTGAAGTTGCGAGAAACCGACACGTACGGAATTTTGTTCGACCACAGAAATGTGTTATAAATAAAGGGTGTCCCAACAATAACGCAAGATTTAAATTTTAAATAAAACATAGATATTTAAAAAAAATCGTGAAACTTTATATCGTAAAGTAGACAGAATGAGGTTATGTATGGAACAACACATCGGGCAGATAGCCGCTGCGGCTTTACTGGCACACACGCGATCTTTTAATGAAATTTTCAATGACCGTTTTGCATAAATGCTGCGGTATTTCATTAATGCAGCGTCCAATTTCCTCTTTTAAGACTTGAGTCGTTGTCGGCTTATTCGCGTAAACCATCGACTTCAAAAAACCCCAAAGAAAAAAGTCTAATGGTGTTAAATCGCACGATCTAGGCGGCCAATTCTGGTCTCCAAATAACACGAAATAACACGACCATGAAATAACTGATGCAGCAATTGAATTGTTTTTCTGGCTGTATGACATGTGGCGCCATCTTGTTGAAAACACATACCCTCCACATTCATTTCTTCAATTCGAAAAAACTGGTTATCATTTCACGATACCGAACACCATTGACATGCCTCATTTTCATAAAAAAAAGGTCCAATGATTCCTCCAGCCCAAAATCCACACCACACAGTGACACGTTGAGGATGCATTTGCTTCTCGTGAATCACTCGAGGATTTCCCTCACCCCAAATGCGACAATTCTGCATATTGACGAATCGCATTGTCTTTACATCACTAACGGACCCAGTTTTGGCAAATTTATATACAGTTGATTCTTTTGGAGCATTATTGTAACCTCAAATTGATCGCAATTTGCGAATTGTAGCCGCAAAACTTTCATCATTTTGGTAAAACAATTTCAAAATGAGAATGCGTTTTTCATTCGTGTAGCGCTCCATTTTTACTAACCTCGTAGCTTCTACTAGCAAACAATACCAATTGTCAACAATGACACTTCGAATGGCGCCAAATTTAAATCTTGCGTTCTTGCTGGGACACCTATTATATGAAAGAAGACTTAATTCAATTCCAAAAAAACTTAAATTGAGAAATTCAAAAACGATATTAGATCTTCCAAATTTCATCTGGTTTACGTGATATCAAACAGAATTTATTCATTATTATTGCTTTTGTCCCATTCTTGGTGAAGAGTGGTGTTTAAGGATTATATGGATAAATCCATTGGGTTTAAGTCCATGGATTATGGTGTCCATTTTTCCGCAGAAATGAAGCTGGGAACTTTTGCTTGTAAAAAACGTTGGGTTTGACAGCCTTTATAGGATGGTGCCGAGTCTTGTTGAAACATCCAATGGTTTCTACCGAATTGTTTATCGAAGAATCATTTAAAATCTTTCCACGGCACATTTCTTAATTTGCTTTTGGGCCCTGTTCAACGAAAACGAGACAACGAAAACGCAACAACTCTCTGAATTAAATTGTCTTTTTTGATTTGCGAACTGCATTTTGAGCAGTTCATTTTTAAATATAAGCCACATGCTACGAGCAGACATATTGACATTTTACATAAATTGTTGATGTTTTTGGATGTCCTCCTCCAGAGGGATTTTGATAATTGCAACGCGTTTCGATACACAAACATTTTGTTCACATGTAGATATCGTAGCTCATTAACAATGACTGACAAAGTTATAAAACTGTTGTGTTTAAATTCCATTTCAATAATTCCTTTTTATCAGCGACGTAGGTTTGGAAACAACATAAAAAACTCACGCTTATGAAGAAATGAGCGCGCTGTCGTTAGCGATTTAATTGGTGAAGTTGGTAACATCTCGAGCACCTTTCTCCGTATTTGGCGTTCCAATGGAAGTGCTTCAATTTTGAAACTAAACATAAAGATTTTCAGATTTCTGAAGTTCTATCAATTCGTATGTTATTCCTAAAATAAAAAGAAAAACTAATTTCCTTACATCCCATGAATAGAATGTGAGAGTTTTTCTTCTATCTTTAGACTTCTTCTTTCTATCTTTAGACTAAGTGAAAGGGATCTATCATTTAACGAAAATTCCGAACAATTCGAGAAGCTTTTACTAGACTTGACGATTGCTTGACTACTAGAAATATTAGTCAACTTTCAATATACCAAACTAGACACGCAAAAGATCGATTATATAATTGCGCTAGCCAAAGATCGCGACCGTTCAAGTTCATATCTTCAATTTCAGACCACAAAAAAACTGTAGAGTTAATCAGCAATTTTGCGTTTTCAGCAAAATTTTCAAAAAAAAAAAAAGGAGTAATTAGGCCAACACTCGCAAATCCACACTAAACTATCACCCTCTGCGAATTTATTGAGTTCTCGACTTTCGCTAGCCGGTTTTCCGGCCGAGATGAAAATATGTCTCGTCAGAAAAGATGATTTTTCAGAAATACTAAGTGAGTCTCGCCAACAGCAGTCACATTCACATATAACAAAATTGATACTAAATAAAATATATTTATATATTCGAATTCACATTTTGCAACAAAACAAAACTGTAAAAAGACCACCAGTACGAATGCTATTTATCAGTAGGCAAGTATAGGCATCGTAATCGGAAGTAGACAATTTAATTATAAAAAATGCCGCAGTGGCCTTTTTTTAAAATTTGGACACATTATATACCAAGAACCAGAGGGAACTAAAAACTTTTCTGAAATCCTCGTACCCGTCTTATCCAAAGACTCAAAATTAACCTCGAGCGCCTCAAATAGCCATTTTTATTTTTTATTTATTTAAAATCTAAATCAGATCTTACAAAAGTAAAGGGTTATCCATTTTTGAAACCGTCGGTCTGGCAAGGTTGTCTGCCTTTCAATACCTATCATCTAAAGTGTTATTTATATAGTGAAAGGTTTGCCATTTACGAATACGGATCGTTTAACAACAGAAGAAAGCGTAAAAATAGTTAAAACTTACTACAAAAGTGATGAATTAAACCTGGACACTTTTTGTGCATTACGGGGTGATTATGGTCATCATAATCGGTCTACTGTGCAAGAAATTGGAGAGATTATAAAGAAATTTAAAGAGACTGGAAGAGTTACAGATGTGGTTAGACCTGTGCATCATCGCAATGTACGCACTGCCGAAAATATCGCTTCTGTTAATGAAAGTGTGGCATATAATCAGAATTTGTAGATTCCACGGTAATTGTCGATTCTAAGCAATTGGGCCTATCTTACGGCTCATTATGGTGTATTTTGTACTTAGATTTGCACCTCTATCCATATGAAATCCAATTCACGCAACAATTAAAGTCGGCTGACCATTCACAAAGCCGCAGAAATGCTGATTGGGTCTCAATGCAGATTTTTTGAACAAAATTTTCTTCAGCGATGAAGCTTATTTTTCACTCGTGGTAACGTCAACAAGCAAAATTGTTGCATATGGCCTCGGCGAACCTAGAAAAGATTGTGGGAAAGCCATTGCATCCGGGGAAAACAGTTTGGCGCGCATTATGGTCTGCAGATGTGATTGAACCGTATTTTTTTCAAAAAATGATTCTGGAGGAACCATTACTGTCAATTCAGAGCGTTATGACCGTATGATAACCGACTTTTTTTGGCCCGCAATTGAAGATTATGAACTGGATGATATGTGATTTCAACAAGACGGCGCCACGAGCTGCACAACACGACCAACTTTGCCTTTATTGCATGAGAAGTTTCCCCAAAGCATAATATCACGTTTTGGTGAATTCAATTGCTAACCAAGTTCATGCGATTTGACGCCGTTAGACCTTCTTTTGTGTTAGAGCATTTAAAAACCAACATTGGTCAAGTTATATGCGAAAAATTGGTCGAAAATTACCTCAAAAGGATCCAAGGATATATCCAAATCCAAAAACGGTCATTGACATTGTATTTCGTATATAATGGCAAGGTCCAAGCATTATAATCATAGCACTTTATGTTTTATTTAGCTTTACTTTTGAAACCGAAAAAATGAATAGCCGTTAATAGCTCTGCTTTCAGCAGTTCGTTTTTTTTTTTTTTTTGCTTTCTTTAAATGCTGCACCACTCTTACTGCAGTCTATCATACCACCCTCCTTTAAACATATAACTACTACTAAACTTTATGCATGCCAAACTACATGCAGTTAATATACTCGTAGGCATCTTTATTTTTATATTTACACTAGATCACAAATGTTGGTATAATTTAAAATAAAATAAAAGGAGAACTAATTACACTTTGCGCCAAAAAATAAAAAAAACTAAGGAAGAAGGGAAATATATTAAGCAAAATCGAACAGGTTCAAAAACTTACTATTTCTGAAAAAGTGAGCTAGTTCCAAATATATAAGGTCTAAACTACGTAATTAAGATTTAGGTGCATAGTAACTAATTAATGAGCACAAAAACTTATAATTTCAATTTAAAAAATCACGAATATTCTGACATTTTTGTTATGTGCATTTATTTTTTAGTATGAAGAAGAAGTATGAAATTGCCAAATAAATCTAGTAAATTTAGGCCAATTTGCTAAATTAGTGCATGTTGACAATGAACATTTATCCAAATTTTCAAAAGTTTTTTAAAGAAGAGCCCGCGTAACGAAATTGTAAAGTACAACTGCTTATTTTTTTCTTTATGTTTAATTTCAGTTACTTTGACGGAAAGTAAACATGGCAATTCTTTTTTATTTAAATGACTTTAATATGGTAATGCCTTTAAAAGTAAAAAAAAAAACAAAACTGGGGCTTCCCCGTTGTTTTCACTGTGAGCTAGTTTTGTTCAGGTGTGATTTCAGTACTCGGTCAAAATAATAAATACATTGCTCAATTCTTTAATATTTTCGCAGTCTGCTGTAAGCTTTTTGGAAATGCTAGTTATTTCACTGTTGTTAATCTTTATTCATAACAAAATTTTGTTGAAAAAAATCAGCCGTGGGTCGAAAAATTCATTGTTCTCCGGAGGAGAGAAAAATTGTTTCAAGGCTAAGAGAAAGCGGCCAAAGTCTTCATTCTATAGCAGAAACTATGAATCGGTCGCTATTTTTTTT
>JAHXMU010000076.1:742098-800858 GCA_019455685.1 Philornis downsi
GACACAGTAGCAGTCAATTATTTACTTCGATAATACATAAATGAAATCGGGGAACTTAGTTCAGAAAAATTATAAGCTGTATATCGAACTTTTGTGATCTAGTGTAAATAAATGTACACTGGGAGACAAAAGCATGTTGTTCGTTAATGTTTATCAAATAACACGCATTATTCGCTTCTTTAAAAAATACAAAACGTAAATATCATTTCCTTTTTAAAATCCTTGAAATCTTATTTATTCATTTCTTTTGACTGTTTTGAACCCCGTTGTCTCGATCTGTGAACACTGTCCTTTACCGCAAATGTTTGTTTGAAAACACCTCCACACAAACACACACTCTGTATTTCTTTCTTTCTCTTTCTCTCTCGGCTGTGTCTATCCCTATCTGTTGCCATCAATCTGTCTGTAAAAATTAAATCGAATACCAATACCAAAAACCAAAACGAACACAAACACACACACACACAAATAGCTCATAAACGCACGAGTGCCTTTAAAAATCCTAACACCGATCTTGGCAATGGTGTATCCTCATCAGGCGGCCAAGGTGGCTATTCAACCAATTTCAGCGGAGGTCTAAGTGGCGGGCCAGAGGCTCAAGTCATAGCGGCTGTGTTCAAACCGCTGGTGTCACGATTCGTTGACGCCTCCAAGGAACTGAAGTCGGTGGAGAATGTGGGTCTCTACGGTGATATACGGCAACTGATCACATACGTGAAGGGTGCTCATGGTGGGCCATTCCGTTTGGTAGCCTTGAGTGGTATACTTGCAGTGACGCCACGGCCCCATAAGAAGGGTCCCGCATCGCAGACAACGAGGGTGATAAGGTAATAATGTAGGCCAGCATATTTCGAAACTAAACATTTCAATAATTTAAATACAGGGTGATCCATTTTCGATGTCAAAAGTGAAATTAGAAAAGAAAACACAAAAAGGTATGATTTCGATGAAACTTTTTATTGCCATTATGAAATATAATGTCATTTAAATCACCGCCGCTGGATTGTCGCAGCAGTGGATCCTATTGAGGAAGTTTTCGACCTCTTTCTCGCACATTTCGTGCGGTACGTTTTTAGATTACCCACATAAACACGGTCTAAAAGTCTAACGGCGTCAATTCGTATGTTCTTGGTGGAGGATTGACATCGCCAAAACGTGAAATTACTCTTTCTAAAAACTTCTCATGCAATAAAACCAAAATCGGTTATTCTGAAAATCACATTTGAATCACATTTGCATCATCACTTTTGTAGCAAGTTTTAATTATTTTTTTGCGTTCTTCGGTTTTAAAAAATCCATATTCGTAAATGGCAAACCTTTTAATAAAAAAAAAATAACGCTTCAGATGGCTGGTATTTAATAGATGACAGCCTTGCCAGACCCGCGGTTTTGAACCCACTAAATGGATAACCCTGTACCTTAAACAAATTCCTAATTTAAATGTTTGAAATAATTGAATAATTTTACTCTACCTCTTCTGGTCTATTTCCTTTACAGACACATACCGCAAGCAGAGGTAGCTCAAAGTATTCAAAACGACGATAATCGTTCCCAAAGGCGACTTTTGCTCAAAAAACGCAGTACTTCGTCGGCTTGTGCTGTGGTAGGACTATCAACCTTCAACCAATTCACTCTAACTGCTATTCATCCTTCACAGAGTCTGCTCGAAACGGAACCATGTGAAGAGCACTACAAGTCGAGCCAATCGCCACTGAGTAATTTTCGTAGGCGTACTACTGGCATTAGACCCACGCTCACACCCCGACACAGTGAACGACAACTGCTGTCCGATTCCACCTCAAGTTCCGAGCGTAATTCGTTAGGCCGTTTAAGCGGTTTGGTGCGCTGGTTTAAGGGCACTCCAAAAGAATCGTCGTCCATTGATTTAGAAATCGGATCATTGAATCCTGAAATATCAACGACATTCGTTAGGCACCCATCGTTGAAAATACAACGGGGTCGATCGAGTGATGGCATCGGTCGCTCTATACAAAGGGCAAAACGCCGTGTAGAAAGACGTCTGAATCGCTTTGGAGGCATCGTTAAAGGTAAAAAGAAGCAGGGCGGCATAGAAGAGACCGCCGACTACAGTCGCCGAAGTTCCTCGGATATGTGTGATGGTCCAAGAGAATCTGAGGTTGTGGTATTGAAGGAGCGCAAGCTAATTCCTTTGGAACCAGTTAGAATTGGCATGCTGCGTTTGTCATTTTTGTTAGAGTCCTGTGCACCAGGCTCTTTTCCAGATCCTCAGTTGGTAGCCGCAGTTTTGGACTTAGTGAGTTGGCACATAATCCCTTTAAAGTATTTAATCTATAATTCAGTACATTTTTTAGCCTCAAGCACCTTTAGTTGCCAGAGCCACTTTTCTGCTGGAATGTGCCCACTTTGTTCACCTATGCAATAAAGGGCAATGGCCCATCTGGATGAAGCAAAATGTATCTGGTTATCGACAGTCAGGAGCCAATATTAATGCCAACCAGCTAAAACAGCAGATGGGCACAACCAGCTCCAGACGTACACATATTCTACAAAGGGCAGCAGGAAAAATGTTCCATCAGGTAGCTAAAACAGATGTAGTACATGAAACTATTCCTATCCCAATCAATATCCCAATTCCAGTGGGCTGAAATGTTAGGTGCTCGCCTAGAGGAAATCCTTTTCACTGAACGGCTACAGTACGAAAATGTCAATGCCAGCCTCACTGATCCGGAGAAGCAACGCGAACTTTTGCAACAAGACGAGGAAGAAGATTTCCTCGATGAAGCCTCAGTCAATCCACATGGAAACGATTGTCCGCACTCTCTTAAATTGATCGCCTGCGTTCTACTCTTTGAGATTACGGCCTTCCTACGGGACATTTATGTCACCTTACCAAAAGCCTCCAAACTACTACACAAAGACAAACCAGCTCCCTGGGAGAAGGTCTACAGAGAAGCCAACCGACGTTGGTCAATGGCGCTAAGCTCCATGGGCCATTCGCAAACGTCAGCCCAAAGTTTACAGTCAATTGCGGCAGGAAATGATGTAACCGGTGGCCAAACGGAGAGGAAAATATCATTTGTGTTGCATGAACCAGACAACGAATCGGAGAACAGCAGCAATACCACGCTGACGAAAGAAGGCGAAGAAGGTTAGAATTCAATAATTTCACTAACCACAGAATCAGAGAATTGAGCATAATAAAATTTATGGATTCTTAGATTCATAAATTCACAAATTCAGAAATTTGCAGATTTATAAGTTCAAATATTCGAAGATTAAGATTATGATTGTTCAAAGATTCACATATTCATGGATTCAAAGATTCATAGGTTCATGGATTCATACATTCATAAATTCATAGATTCACAGATGCATAGATTTATTGATTCATAGATTCACAGATTCATAGATTCATAGATTCAAAGATTCATACATTCATACATTCATAGATTCACAGATTCATAGATTCACAGATTCATAGATTCATAGATTCATGGATTCATAGATTCATAGATTTATAGATTCATCGATTCATAGATTCATAGATTCATAGATTCACAGATTCATAAATTCACAGATTCATAGATTCATAGATGCATAGATTCATAGATTCATAAATTCATAGATCCATACTCATAAATTCATAGATCCATACTCATGAATTCGTAGGTTCTTTCAAACCATTCAACGACTTATAAATTTAAGGATTCATGGTTACGTAGATTCACAGCTGCACAGATTAAAAGACCTAAAGATTCAATGATTGCATAATTCGATGATTCTACAATTTATGTACTTAATATTTCTATTACTCGATGAGCTCATTAATTTATTATTCTATTAATCAATTAGTCAACCAATTGAATTATTCCCTTGCAGCGCGTCGTCCTACAGCGTCTGCTGTCAGGCCCTTCCTTTTACGGCGTGGAACTGCCACAACCACAGGAGGTTCTTTTAAGCGTCGCTCTTTGAAATTAAGACGCAACACCAAAGACGGCAAAGAAATGGAAACTGATTGTAAGTTCAATCTGTCGTATACACATTATATATTCAACAAATAACGAATACGTACTATCCTTCCAGTCAAACGCGTGGATTCCATACAAGCCAAACGCAAAGTATCCTCCCTGTCCGACCGCAGCGATACCTCAGAACAGGGCATAGCCAGTGGCGGCGAAGACGACCATGGCTCACCGGGCATATTAAGTGACGACCAACAACCAGAATCGCCCACCGATTCCAACGAGACCGATGAGACAGCCAAAAATATGCCATGGCTAAAAGCCGTCATTGACTTGATTGGAAGCTATAATTTTTACTGCCCGCACAAGGGCTACTGTCATCCGTACTGTTACAAAAGACACATGCGGTCATGTACACGTCTGATGAAGGCCACGCGAAAGGTAAACAAGAGATAGTATTGGTAAGTGTGCAGATAAGCTGCACAAACGTCTGATACATTGTAACGGTTACTAACCTAGGTTAACACTTAGATACTTCCGCACTACGAGTTATAGCTTCAGTCACACTCTCACTCACTCACTCACTCACTTGTAGGCACGTAACCGCAAACAAAATCGGTGATGAATCATGGGATCCATTTCTTGATAGTTAGTGGCGATCAGCTGGAAATATTTCTTTAAAACAATTCTCTTTGTTGAAACACAACTTTGTTTAGTTGTGGCGGTGTATCGTCTAACCTATTAAGCTGCAGCTTGACGTTCGGCCTCTTTAGCTCAGTGGTAGAGCACTGGTCTCGTAAACCAGGGGTCGTGAGTTCAATCCTCACAGGAGGCATTTAATATTGATGCTCGTTGCTTTTTTAATATTTTTGCCCAACTCTTTCCAAATATGAGATAAAATTTAGGGGCACTTGAGGCATATATGTGTGTACATATGCTTTAAGTATAAATAGAATCCCGGAACTAATATTTTGTTAAGTAAACGGGTGAATAAAAACTTAGTGATAGCGCTTATCAATTCTCCAACAGATGTACTGATATTATGGAATTTCAAAATAGAACTTAGCGGCTACGAGAATAGGTTGGAAAGTTGAATGTAAGATAAACACATTTCTAATTAATCAATTAAATTTGGATCCAAAGAATAATTAAAAATGTTTAATAACACTGGGAAACACATTAAGAGCGAATAGTGAAGTCCAAACGATTAATTCATTCATTCAATTCATGCCTTGAAAGTCCTTCTGCTAAGTATGACTCTGAAGGCCACACTCATTCCGTAAACCATGTCCGTTTTTTGCCGAATTACACTGTGTCCCATTAGAGAGCAAAGCTTTCTGCTTTGAGAATGCCTCTAATTTACAATAATAAATAAAATATTGTGATGGATATTCCAAACTTTGTGATGTACTAACTTTTTGGAAATTAAATCAGAATTTACAACGTAGTGCTGCATTTTATTTGTAAATTTACCCCGATACAACCGGTATTTGAACTCACGACCTATTGATTGATAGCCGCATATGCTAACATTTGATCCATTGACATGACGATGCCTGAAAGCAATGTTCTAGTATGGGACACCTTTTTCAGAATTTACTAACATGAGGTCTCTAGAAGAACACGTTAATACTATCTATAAATTTCCAAAATTATAAAAATACGGTAACATTACGTTTGGTTCAGTCCACAGCGTCACTGGGCACATTATGTCACAGCTACCACCTTCATGCCAAGAAAGGTGAAGTTCATACCCATTCAAATTTTGAGAATAGGCTAACGTCGTTGCGACCCTAAGGCCTCTAATCATTCGCTTTGCCAGATAAGATTATTTTACATTATTTTTAAATGCACCAGCTATCCTAAGGAAAACTAGATCTGACTTTAAAACGTCGTGGTGGATTTAATTTTTAAATTAACCAAGATTTTGCTGGTATTCGTAAGCAAAACTTACTATTTGGTAGTTGTCCCCAGAGCTGCCGCACATTAAAACATTACAACAAATAAAATCATGTCTCTGAGAGAATGTCTTAAGAATGCATTTATATAACTTTCTGATATATAAAATTTAGAGAAGATTAAAAGTGAATTTATATCTTTGGGGTGTATAAAATTTGTAAATTCACCTCGATGTAACTGGTATTTGAACTCACGACTGCCTGCATGATAACCACATATACTGCCGACAATATCTAAAAACAATAGTCTATTATAATGCATCTACTATGCATCTGTATCTACTAAAATCATGTCTTTGGAAGGATTGCCTTAAAAATAACTCTAATTTAGAAAATTCAAAAAATTTGAGTTGTATTAAATTTAAAACTGAATTTGCGTCTTCTAGTATAACATATGTATAGGTATAATAGTCTCTTGTTTTTCAGTATCCACTAAAATCAGGTCTCTAGAATTAAGAATTGATCTAATTTTCAAAATTAAAAAAAAAAATCATAGTGGAAATGATAACTTTGTGGTGTATTACAATTAGATTTGCATATCCGTGGTGAATTTAATTTATAAATTTATCATTAAAACATGATATACAATCTTCGGTATCTACCAATAGACGTATTTAAACCCATTTACCAAATTAAGGTCTTTTAAAGCTTTGCATGCCGCCTCCTTTGAGAAGTGTTTCACCATCTCTTCCCAATGCAGCGAGTGTGGAATGTGTTTTATTTTTTCTTTCTACCCAACACCCTATAGCGGTATCCATGTCTTGAAAAGTGTGCCTGAATGTGTAAGAACCGGGATCGGATTTCAATCAACAAAAAACTTTCCTGCCGCTGCCAAATGAATAGCCTAAACCAATATATTGGCTTAGTTCTTACTTATTCACATTTAGAGTCTGATTCAATCTTAGGAATTCTTCAGTTTGGATTGGACCGACCCGACACAAATACTGTGCATATTTAAGTGCGATCCTTCGGTATATAACCTAAGTAATACGTTGAAGCTACACAAAAATGTGACAGATGGGTTCGTCCATTTTCATATATCATATATTCCCTTTTAAATGTTTATCCAAAAAATAGGATTTTAATTGGTTACCCTCTCAATAAAGTTTTATGTCAAAACAACATTTTTCACTCATATTTTAATTACATTTTGGTACATCAGATTCAGTCAAATATCTACCTCATTTCAAAATCGATGTAGATCCGCAGAATGACATTCATATGCAATTAATTTGTTTTCTAATTAAAACCTCTCCTTCTCTCTTCTAGATCTACGGCGAGGAGTTCGGCTTCACCTTCGATGCGGATCATCCCACTTTGGAGCCCACCGTTATATCCTCAGTAAAGGTTCATCAACAACGACCACGTTCGGCCAGAAAAGTATCCGAACAAAGTTCGACTCAAACGTCGCCTTCCAAGCGTAAGGACAGTCTATCACGCAAAGATCGCATCAGCGATGATCACGATTTAGAAATGGCCGAGAAGTTGGCCAAAGCTTTTCGCCAAGAGCGTGAAAAGAAGGAACAAGAAGAACCGCCCATTCTGAAATTCATACGCTTCCACATACGAAGCCTCTTCCATTTTCCATTTGCCACAATGCTCAAGGGGGCTGTAGTCCTAACTGAAGAAATGGTTATAGAAGCAATGCCAGCAGCCTGGGAGCTGTTGCTGGAGACCAATCAGGACACAGCATCGGCTAGTGCGGCCGTATTCCTAATGGGCTCAGTTAAGGCACAGAATCATGCTTTCGATATAATGCAAAGGGCTTTGAAAAATAAAGATCCAGATATACGAATCGGAGCCATACAAAGGTTAGCAGGAAACCTAATAAATACCAATCGTGGCTACAGAAATTCTCTATAATTGTAGGTATTTAGTTTTGTGGAAAAATCGTTTTCACGTTTGGCCTCGCATGGAGGAGAATGCCCATGATGTTACTTTTAAAGTGCCTCCCGGGGGCATAGAATTCACTTTGCCCTCCCCTAAAATCGGTATAGAAAGTCTTCCCGTCGTCGATCCGCCCTGGATGCCTGTGCAACAGACGAAGGACATGGATGTGACCTTAAACCAAGATCGTCATGTTGGCTATAAAGGTGAAGGGAAAGAAAATGCGGTTCTAGTCGCAGCTTCACATATATATAATTAATATTCTTTTCCAGTCACCGCTACCAAGAGCCGCAAAATGCAACAGACGGAGGCCATACGCAACGCTCTGCGTCAGCAAAGAGACAGACAAAGGGCCGAACGTCATAGTTTCCTTATAACCACCATACCGGTGAGCCAGCAAGCCTCTCATGAACCGGGAATGGAACATGAAGACCACGAAGGCGAAGAGGAAATCGATGGCACTCGTATGTCCTCGCACCTGCACCACTCACACTCGCTGTTCCCCTCCGTGTTATGCTCTTCGGTAATGCAAATTGTGGGCTGCCTAGATGATGCTGCCATTGGTACGGATGGCAACGCTGTCTACGAGGTGGCCTATCAAGTCATCTGGGTTTGCTTGGTCGAAGAGTCGGCGCTATTTTTACGTTACGTTTTCGAGCGTCTAACACGCGATCGTCAGGATCAGATGTTTAAGTTGTTGAGGCATTTGATACGTTTCGTGCCACGTCTGCCACAACAGGCAGCCTTCGCTCTATATAACTCTATCATAGGCTATATAATGTTCTATGTCCGCTCATCGAATGAACTGAAACAGGAGGTGAGTGAAATTTTGTAGTGGAATATCAATAGTTCTAGTTAATTTTGAACCAGAAGGCAATTAAGATGGTTACAAGTAACATTTCTTTGAAGCTATTAGGACATTTTAAAAAGATTCAACGCAGGAATCAATCAATGAAACCGATTTCAAATACTCCTATTTATCAAACAGAACCCATAAGGCAGGCATGCTTTTCATTTCAGATATTCTAGTGATAGCTCTATTTAAGGAATGTCAAGGTGGACGCAACCTGCGCCTGAAATAACCTAATTCTATGCAGAACCTCTACCAAAATCGGTGGGTATCCTCAATAAATATAAGACTGACTTTACCGACATCCAGAAAATTCGATGAATATGTCAAGGGTATACATAACCAAGGCACACATATTTCATATTTCATTGCTGAAATATCAACATTAGTAAGAAAAATAAACTTCACATAATATCTTGGTCCTGTATTTTGAGGCAAACCCGGATTTTGAATTCAGGTTATGTCAACATTTTTATAGATTCCAGGCCAGGAAACGATTTTAATCGGCACATAATCGAATCATTTATAAGGTTTAGTGAAAAAAATTTAGAGGAAAAATTCACATTTCTTATGTGAAGTTTTTATTTGCTGTGCTGAATAAATCGGTCCCTTTCATCGATTGATTATTGATTAAACGAAATAAATAACCTGTTAATCAAACATTACGCTTTAGATAAGGTGCATACGATTTTGCCAATAAAAATTGTTTTTATCAGTTTGAACACTTTCATAGTAAATAATAATATTTACAATTCCATCTTAAATTAATTGAACCTAATGGTAAAAAAGAAAGAAAGTGATGCTGACGGGATGAATTTTTACATTTTTTTGTAAATCGAATTCAATATTAAATACACATCTTATCCCGCAAAAACTTTATTTTTTTACTGTCATATACCTTAGTTTAAACTACATCAATTTTATTATTTTATCTATTGTCGTGGAAGTTTTTTCCTTTCCTTATTAAGTTCTGGCAACACTGCATACTACGTAAAAGCTAATATAAATACTGGAACTGTCAATTCGGTTGTAGATTCGTTAGTTGCCACAATCTCCATCAAGTGGAAATATTTTTGTATCACGCTGATTTGCACCCATGTCCCGATGGAAAGATGCACATTCTAAGACTACAACTAGGAAACATACGACGGCTACAGTGACCACGTTATTACAATTATTCGGGGAGATTTACGTAACAAAATACGAAAAAAAAGTGTTGAATGAAACGAAACGAGTTCCTCCAAAATAGCCAGAGTCTATTCCATCAAACTCGACCAGGAGACGACTCCCTAATCATCCTGGCTCCGGACTATAGAAAAAAATAATGTAGAGTGACGAATTTGATCTAGCATACTAAATATTTCCAATGTTTGATGGATCGATTTGTATTACTTCTAAAAGAGCACAATGGTGTTATGCTAGAGGCCATTGCCAATGTCATTCATATAGCTATTAAATTGTAAGTAGTATGGACTTGAACCAAATTTACGTCAAACTCTATCAAGCATGAAAAATCTGTAGAACCTTCAGAGAACATAGGCAAAGGAGCTTAAGGAGCCATTCAATACCAAAACAATACAATTATCCTTTCAACACAGTCTCAGTCATCCTCTTCTGCGGCTTCACTCAAATTAATTGTCACATTAGCCGTATTTTATGCGTCTAACTGCATTAATCAATGGGACCCAGCCAGGGAGCGATGATTAGAATACGCGTCGTGTCGTGTGTTCCAGCATCCCACCTTTCCCTCTTTGAGCAGCGGTCATTTCGATGTTCTGGCGAGCAATTCCAGTGGTCAAGTAATCGGCAAGTCTAATAAAATCAATGGAATCGTTAAGTTCGTAGGTTTCTTTCTCTGAATGCGAGATGCTCTTCCACATCCTACCCATGAGATGCAAAAGTTTTTTTTTAAATACTTATACTTATTAAGTTTATAGGATTTAATTCAATAAAGTTTTTCATTTAATGAGATTTTATAAGTACTAAAGTTGTTTGCAGCTTGCAAGTTAGTCATTTATAAAATATTTTCCAAATTAATTACTCGTATTTTATAATTTCAGCTTGTTGGTTCAGCTTTGTCCGTTTTGTGGATGGTCGTGCATAGTGTTCATGGCATTATGTTCAAGGACTTAAAACAAATTCTACGCAAGGAGCAATGTGATGCATCAATCCTCTTAACGGCCAATGTACCAGCTGCTAAGAAGATTGTTGTCCATGGCCCTACGGATGATGACTGCAATATACCCTCCCAGTTTCCGGTGCAGGAGGACACTCTGTTCTGCCAGTTGCTAAAGGAGGCGTTGGACTATTATCCCGTAGATGAAAAGAATATCAGTAACTATTGTTTGGTGGATTACAAAAGCAGTAAGTTTATAAAAAAAAAAATATTTATTGGTACATCTATACCAATACATACACATACCATACCATACAAAGTTGGCTTGATTGCATCGGGGAACAAAAAAAATTATTTTATATTTTTGCCAGTCTCCTTTTAGCCGGATATTGCTTAGTTTTTCCATGGTCCCTGAATTATAAAATTTCAAAATCTTCGACGAACTTCAAAAATTCAGTTTGGAATTTCATAAAACAACAAATTATATTGACAATAACACGGTATTAATGTTGGACTAAAAATAAAATCAAATCCTTGAGCTGAGTTCATAGTTATACTAAAATTAGGTTCATATACCGAAAATCTAAATCACGAATGTAGTACATATAAGGGCGTATAAACTTAATGTTGGCAACGTTAGATCATCAATTTGTTTAGTTTATTCGTATCCATATTAATTTCGTATGAAATACATTTTAGTTAATTTGCATTACCAGGGTGGTCCAAAAACAACCGGACATGACGTATAGATGGTGTCAGTAGTTTGAAAAAAAAAAAATTTAATGAAATATGGCAACCTTATAAAACATATGTTTTAAGTTTCAAGGCGCCACGTTGTTTAGTATTTTTATTTGAGCCATAAAAAGCAAACGATCTCAGTGAACTTGTAAACATGGAAAAAATTGGTCGCCGTTATGTAATTCTATTTGAAAGGTCTCAGTTCAACCAATATTAAAGCCGAGCTAGATTCGAGTCTGGGGAAGTCTGCTCCTTCATTTACGACTGTAAAATATTGGGTAGCAGAGTTTATACGAGACAGTACGAACTGCCAAGACGTCGGCTGAGGGTGCGTGAGCTGGCTGAAATGGTAGGCATTTCAAAAAGTGCTATACATCGTATATTGACAGGGGATTTGAAGATGAGGGAGAAGATGAAGAGAGCGATGTTTCACCGCAATACAGCCGAATTTTTGCGTCAATTTATTATACAACCATGGATGAGACAAGGATCCACCACTTCACACCTGAGACAAAGGGACTCAAAGCAGTGGACTGGAATGAAAGGATCCTGTCCAAAGAAGGTGAAGACGGTTCCATCCGCAAACAAGGTCATGGCGTCTGTTTGTTGGGATACGCATGGGATTATTTTCATTGACTACCTTCCGAACGAAAAAACCATCAATGGCGAATATTATGCTAATTTATTGCAGCGTTTGGGAGATGAAATTATGGAAAAAAGACCGCATTTGGCGAAAAAGAATATGTTGTTTCATCAAGACAATGCTCCAGTTTACACATCCACTATTGAGTTAAAGTTCGAATAACTACATCACTTACCTTATTCGCCAGATTTAGTTCCCTCGGGCTATTTTCTTGTTCCAAACTTAAAAAAATGACTTGGTGGTAAAAGATTTACCAAATATGAAGAGATGGAGTTTGCAGTTGATGGCTATTTTAAGGAGTTTGACGGTTCTTACCATGAATAGAGTATAGAAGGTATTGAATCTCGCTGGTAAAAGTGTATCGAGCTAAAAGGAAGTTATGTTGAAAAGTAAAGAAAAATTTTCCCAGCTTTGCTAGGTCGGCTAGTTTTGATATCACCTTCGAATGAACTAGGCTTTTGGAAAAGAGTACATAAAAATATAGAACACAAAACCAGGTAGAATCTAGCGTGAAGGATTTGCTAAATATTCATAAAATTCAGTTAAAATGAACTGGAATTAAACTCACATAAATTTATTTCTAGGAATATTATTACTCAACTGTAATATTGAGTGCCTGCGAACTCAAAAAAAAAAAAATATTTTTCTAAATTTTATTTCAAAACTTTCTCAAATTAAGTTTACAAAATTAGACTTAGCTAAATTTTATTTGAAGAAACTGAACGTCATTTAAGCAAATTTTTCTTAAACAAGGTGCATAACAATATTACATGAACTCAAAATTGAACTCAAACTTCTTTAAAAAAAATTTCTTGAGCGACTAAAATTTGATAAAAATTTACGCAAATAATAATAACCAACGAAAATGTATTGTCGAAAGTTTTCCAAGATGAAACATAATAAAAGGCAACATATTTTACAAATTTACAAAGGTTAGTTGTCGTTGCGGTTAGTCAGAGACAAATTAATGATGTTTTTAATCATAGAATGAAATTAAATGAAACTGAAATATAATTTTGCCTTCGTTTGGGAAATACGATTAAAACTTTATACAATTGTTACTCTAAATCCGGTCAGAACTAGCTTATATTTAGTTTCTACATACAGGTTAGACATTTTTCTATTTTGATTCAGATTCCGCACCCGAATGAAAACTGTATTTAATTATTTTTGAGTTCGACATCCGCGTAATTATGGAAAAATAAAATTCCTATTTAAACAAATAGGAAAATTCCTACTTAAACAAATAGAAAAGGCTTTAAACTCTCATGGGTCGAAGCTTATATAAGTTCAAAAAATCAATTCTTGGATGATCTTAATTGTCAAATCGGATGGGGGATGTGATTATGCCTTTGAAGGGGAAATGGAATGGATGGTTAGACTATTGACTGATTCTAAGGATGTGGGAGTCTTTCTCACATTCAGTGAGCTTACATGTGGCCGACACGTCGCGTGTGGTTTAGTACACGCGACTATCGTTCGCATGATTGCGGGTTCAAACCCGCACATAGCCGCCTGTCATTATTTGAGCGGCGGTCATCTCGATGTGTCTGTCGAGTAGTCGACAAATCGACGAATCTAGTGAATGATTCTCAAACTGTAATGTTCGGAATCGTCATTAAACTGTAGGTCATGTTGAATGAGCCTAGAATGTGATGGAATGCTAGGGAATTTGGTTTATTTTACATGTGTTCTATATTTAGATTCACTGAAAATGAACTTACTGCTTATCTATCAGTCGATGTATTAAATACTCGACTTCTCGAATCATTCTTTAGCACGCCGAGGTGAAGGATACATAAGCAGTTCGAATTCGCGATCATAAGAGCGATAGTCTCCGTTCCATGGTCGGTGGAAGTCTCAAGCTAGTATCCGTGGTTAGTCTTCTTCTATTCAGAGCTTGGCTGGTAAACTGGAAACTGTTTTCATTGTTATTGTGATTTGATTTGACCTTTCTATATTTCTCTTCTCTTCCTTTTCAATAATAATAGTTAGTGGGACGTCGGCCTGAGCTGAACAGTTAGATATTGTCTCCACGACCTTATCTCCACCCCGCGCTTAGCTGGCAGGATGGGAATTTTGTTTTGATTTTTACTATGTTTAGCTTTCGACATTTCCTTTCCCCTTTTTTCGGCGAGACATGTACCCCCGAAAGGCATCGGCCTAACGTGAACAGACGAACCAATATTTGTCCTTATCCAAATCTATGACAACCCAAATATTTGGGTACAATATTTCACAACATTGTAATGTTTTTCCCCTTTCTCCAATGTAATTACAGACAAAATTCTTAACCAAAATTGGTATATACGTGACTTGTACTTTTTCAAACGATCACAATATCCGGAAGTGCGCTTGGTTCTGCTCAAACCGGACGAATCGTTTTTGGCTCTGCAAAAACAAGAGCTAACCAAAAAGTTCGTAGAAATTGGTAAAGTTCATCTGACTTGGGCTATTCTGAAAAACGTCGATATGGTCGTTCAGCGCGTGGTGTTCCTGCACGAGGAACTCATGAAGTTGCCCTCGTTTCCCCGCAAAGCCTTGGAAGTAGACTTGGATTTGCATCAAGGCGGTGAATATGGCAAAGTCCTGCTGGGCCTGGATGTGTTGCATAAATTTATGTGGGTCCGTCTGATTGCTCGCATGTTTGAGGCAATGGCGGGCAATTTTGCCTATTCAGCCGACATTCAGCTGTTCCTAAATGTTTTATCGGGTGCCGCATTCCTGCACGCGGAGGATTCGTGTATCATGCGTTACGTTATGGCTACTTACATCAATGCCGCATTCAATTTCAAAAATATCTTCTCGACCAATGGTTATTTTATGATCATGCCAACACTCCTGCAGATATATTCATTGCATCAGACGAATAAATTGATAACCACCACCATTGAATATGCTGTCAAACAATTTTATCTGCTGAATCGCAAACCATTCATACTGCAGATGTTTGGCTCTGTATCGGCAATTCTGGACACCGATGAGGATGGCATGTATGGCGATGCTCACAAGGTACTAGCGATATTTAGAAATTATACGGGTTAAAATTTTTGAACATCTCTTTTTGCAGGTGCAATCTAGCTGTTTGTTTAACCTGCTATTAAGTTTGGAGGATCCTTCTCCGGATCCTTTGAATATAGCAGAGCTGGTTAAGGAACCTAAACCTTTAAAGGCCATTGATTTTTGCTACCACGATGAAGATGGCGACGTTACGGTTCTGGATTGTATAACACTTTGTGTGATGGTGGTCTCCTATTCGGCCGAAAGCACCAGAGGTTATCAGATGTTGGTAAGTTTTCGCAATACCAACCACTCCAGTGAATTTTCCAATACTCATTATCAAATTATCGCAGATAATCTTGGAAGCCATCTTGCCTTGTTATCTTCAGCAAATACAATCGCCTAGCTATATTCCTCTCCAGGGAAAATCCGAACGGGACATTATTCTTCAATTGGCCGTAGCCATACGTACCATGGTACATAATTGTGAGGGATTGGCCAAGAGTTACAATGGTCCATATCGTAATAGTCCCGAACACAAGGGTTCATCCCAACGTAACTGTAGCCGAGGTCCTCCCTGTTCTCCAGGCTTAGATTTTGAAGAAGAATCACATTCCAAATATATCAATGATCCTCGTACTAAGAATATAATAGATACTGGTGAAGACTCAGAAATGATACGGACTGAGTACCGCAGACCCAGAGATGTTCTACTCTCCGTCGTGGGTGACTTTCTTAGCAAATCGACTACGCGCCTGCAGGAACTATCGAAAAAACTACCCAAAGATGATAATAAACCTACCGAGGTTTTAGATGCTAAATGTCACATTCGTTTGGCAGATATTGCTCATTCTCTGTTGAAGGTATCGCCTTACGATCCCGAATCCATGGCCTGCAGGGGTTTACAAAGATACATGCAAGCCGTATTGCCCAGAGCTGAATGGTCCAATGATACTTTACGCAATGCTTTGGTAACGATTTTAAGGAGAATCGACAAAGTTTTCTTGAAAATCTCTAAGAAACCTTCAATTCGCCGAAATACGGACTGGGAAGCTGCGGCTGGTTTGCTGAAGGGTATACATGAAACCATAGTGCGGCATCCCTATGTGCTGCACTGGCAACAAATGAAAACGTTGATATCCACCGTTCAAAACCTAATTGTCAACGAGCCGGGCTCTACGGCTCCTGAAGGGGTGTCAAGCGCAGGAGCAGCTCTCATGTCTCAGAATCCACCGGCCTTCTTCTGCTCTACGGTGGTTCGCCTCGTGGCGCTGCAGGTGGTAAGTCCTGTCGATTGCTTCTCCTTAGTCCAGATATGTGGTGGCAGTGCGGAATTCTCCACCCAGGAGAAGGCCGAAGGATATCTAATGCATCTGATAATGCCTTTGTGCTTGAAAGTTTGTTCGGGCCGCGGTGTATCTGATGTGGGTGAATTGAAAATGACCGACGTCAGTTACCTACTGACGGCCGTATTAAATGCCATGAGTCCTCCCGCAGGACGGACGGGACAAGCAGTTTCACAAATAAATCGGGTGGGCGGCGATTTGAGAACAGGCTCTCTGACATTTACCGGCAGTAGAGATGCAAAACGACCAGCTCGTATTGCTGGCTCCCTATATCAGGCGGCATTTCTGGCTCTCAGAATTGTGTGCATATGTTTCGAGAACCGTTTGTCAGCCGAATGGCCACGAATTGTACGAGTCATGAGAGATTTAGGCAGACGAAATGAAGCAGCTCCGGATCTATGGAGTTTCTTGGAGTTTGTCGTTACGCACAGGACACCGCTCTATATAGTATTATTGCCTTTTATATTACACAAGGTAAGAGAGAGGGCGTTTGACAGCATAAATCACGTTAATAAGCATGATCATTTTGTATAACTTGCAGATTTCCCAGCCACCCATTGGTGACCATGAGCGTCATATGCAATTTATTATACGTGAGAGGTTGCGGGGTACTCCTCCTCAAGGAGGTATCAAATCGAAGGGTGCCTTACTTTTAGAATTGGCAAGAGAACTTAAAGATTTGCGAGATGAACTAGAGGAGAAACGTTATGGTAGATATTTTTAATGTATTTGCATGATAACTTTTCATTTCAATTCCCTTTTTTCGTCTAGATCGTGAGAGTTCTGATCTTAAGAAGAGTGACACGCCGGCGGCCACAAGCGGTACTGATGCTCATAATAAATCCCAACAACGTCCTTCTCTAATTTCAATTTTCACTGGTACCACTACAGGCCAAGCTACCCATTCGCACATATCAGCCGTGCCCATTGATTCCCGAAGCGCTTCAGGAGGCATTTGTACGCCCAGTGATACCTTGTCCCAGCAAACGTTACATCCACCCCGAGAGTCGCTTTCCAGCAGCTCGACGGGCAAAGATCACCACACAACCAGTGAGAGCCATAGTGGTGACCAGGCCGTAGGATCAGCTCCCACCCTAATAGGTGCGGGTGGAGCTTCTGGCTCAGGAGCCACAGGCATGGGCTCCAGTCAAGGCACAAGCTCCGCTACTATAGCGACAGCATTGCCATCTGGCGTCACCTCGCAACTTTCCCACTCGCAAAGTTTACAACAGGCCCCATTCAAGGCACAACCACCAAAATTAAGATTTGTTTCATCTGTCGAATTCAGACATTCATCGGGAGAGACTTCAACAACGCCCCTGTCACCGGAAAGCCCTGCCGAGGATAGCTCAGGTGATCACACCCGTTCCCGTTTACAACGATCGAAGGCAGCAAGCAGGAAAACATTTCGTTTAAAGCGAAGCCGCCTCACACCCATGGAACCGCCCAGTATTGTAAGTAAAATAGTGGAAGATTATACGGAAATTTGTTTTTATTGACCTTAAAGCTTATTAATCTTAAATGAAAATCAAGGATGGCAAAGAGAAGCTTATAAAGGGAAAGTGGCATATAATTATCGCTCTGTTGGAGGTAGAAGCATTTTTTATTTGATGAATCACTCTATAAGACATAATTGAAGTTTTTTTTTTTTTTACGCCTGGTGATTATTTTCAAACTACGAAAAAAACACAGCTCTCTTGCTGTACTTTTTTTAGGGGGAAACGGCAAACTTTAATAGTCCTGCCCTATATTGCCAAAATTTACTTAAAATTTGAAAGTTAAAATATTTGTAATTACACTTTAGCAGTGAAATTTAACAATCAATATTCAAATGACCCCTTCCAGATTTCGATTCTTTCCGTCTTTTTTTTAAATAACGAAGTCGTAAAAACAACCAAACTATCACAGATTTCTAAGCGGTTTAGACAAAGAGATAGTCTGCATATAGTGGAATAAAATATTCAATATTGTTGGAAACTTTTGCATGTTCGAGGGAGGTTTTTACCAAATAATGCAAGTAAAAAAGCAGCAAGTTATTAAGAAAATAGACAAAATGAAATATTCAAAATATCGAGAAATAAAAACAATATCAGTTAGAAAAATATGAAGAAGCTGCCAAAACTAGACAATCTGACGTGTAGATGGTGCCAGTAGTTTGAAAAAAAAATTATTTTGGTGAATAGTGGTAACCTTATGAAACATACATATGTCTTAAGTTTCAAGGTACCATGTTGTTTAGTGTTTTTATTTGAGCCATCAAAAGTAAACGATGATCTCAGTGAATTTGTAAACATGGAAAAAATTGATCACCGTTATGTAATTCAATATTTCCGTTTGAATTGTCTCAGTCCAACCAATATTAAAGCCGAGCTAGATTCTACTCTGGGGGAGTCTGCTCCTTCGGTACGTCTGTAAAATATTGGATAGCAGAGTTTAAACGAGGCCGTACGTGCTGCCAACGGTTAAGAAAATCTAGACACAGTTAAGAAAATGTAAAAAATGGTATTGGACAATTGTCGGCTGAAGGTGAGTGAGTTAGCTGAAATGACAGGCATTTCAAACAGTGCTATTACGAGGTGTGTTCAAAAAATAAGGCGAATTTTCAAATTTCTACGGCTACGTACATTCGACTTTCGATTATTATTTTTTTTTTATATTGGTACACTCGTCACGAAGATATGTTGACCGTTTTATCCATATAGCATGTTTAGTTTGTTTGTGAGAGGCATAAATACGACAAGTGTTTTGCGTGTTCAAATTTCAAATAAAATTTATTTTCCAATTTGATTTCGTTTCGTTGACAGTTCCTGTACATATACATGATGAATATAAAATTTTATATAGGTGATATCATGCAAACTAAACCCAATTCAAAAGCTATTATTTGCAGTATGATCGTTCCTCAATTATGTGACTAATGTGGATTAAATAAAGAATAGTAACGACAGTGCAATCAACATTCAAACTTAAAAATGTTAAGTTGTCCATATTAGAGTAAAAATGAGTTCATAACAAATTTTCATAAAATAATAACAGTTATCGTCCCATTAAAATTTAATCTATCCAAAACTAAAATTCCCACATATTGAAAAATTGGTCTAACTTTAAGAAATGTCATAATTAATATCAGGTTAGTAACAATTTGATATTTTTTTAAAATTCTTCATTCGTATGCTTCTAATCTAGGAACTTTATTGAAGCAAAAAATCCTACTCCAAATTGCTACGACATTTTTGGCGACAACACAATGAAGGGCCTATTCTAAATACGATCTTACATCTGTCTTCTCCTTTGAAACCTATTAGTTTTGACACAAATTCATAAATTTCTGCTCTAAAAAAAGCTATGATGTGACGTACTTTTTTGTCCATAATAGAATAAAATTTTTTTTAAAACGTATACCATAATTTTAGATGTGAATCAAAGGGAACAAAGAATAAAACGAATAAACATTTTTACGGCTCTAATTATCGACAACAAGATTTTCAGGAAAAGTAATTTTTTAGACAATTTCAATATCGTTTTTTTTGAAAAATTTAAACATTTGAACACTCCAACCGTAGCATAACGAATCTTATAGGGTCATTAAGACCAGTTATACAAATTATACACATATATATTACACTTAACAAGAAAAAGAAATCAGCAGTATCAAAATTTCGTGAATTATACTAATTATGATTACATTGCCATAATATTCTCAATTTGATAGTGCTTCAAAACAAATGTACAAAATGTTAATCCGTTGCTTTGTTTGCCATGACCCATTTATGCCTTATTTTATCTTTTTATATTACAGGTTACCGCTTTGTCACAAGAAGAACATCCCAAGGCTATAGGCGAAATTTCCTGGGACTCAGTTTCTCAAACTTCCTCCACGTCGGGTTATCGCGATACAAACAGTTTGCAAACTGGATTACTATCACCCGATGGATCATTAGGTGGCATGACATTGGGACGTTCACCCTCACAACATTCCCTCTTAATGGTTTATGAGGGACAAGATGAGGATACGCTTATATAACAATCACAGTTCGAGGACAGTTAAATGCAAGGAAAAGTAATATATAAACATTTGCACTTACCTGAAATAAGTGTTGAGATAAGTTTTGAGAATTGGATGAGGCGGTATTGAGAAACAAGAATTGACTGATCTTATTAAATGGTTCAATTTCGATTGCAAAGTTTTGTATGAATCGTCGTCTTCAACATTATTACGATTTTGTCATATGATTTGTGGAGATTATCTGTAGAAAGATAAAAACAAAAATTTTATAGTCACATGAAATCTGTCTTTAAAATAAATCAAAAAAAAAAGAAATATAAATACTTAAGTAATTGTGAGGATGTATAGAAAAGCTGCGCATAGAAAGAACAGAACAGCTATGTAAAAAAAGTTCCGCATAGACTATTTACGAATGGTGTGAGGCGAATTAATATGAATCCATTTATTCATAATTTCTATAATGTTCGAAATTTTCCACTAAGTTTCCTTATTTTTACGATATTTATTGTGGTCCCAAGGTAAATGTTCCATGGAAAATGTTAAATTATTTCTTTCCCTCATATACTCATTTGTCCCCTTTTATAAAATAATTAAAGAAAATTCATGTGATATATTGAAAGAAAATCTATTGACAAAAATCCCATGTAAAGGTGCAATATGCGTATATTTCCATGGATGAAACATATGCATATGAACAAAGCATCTTTTGTTATGGGAAAAGAACTATCTTCAACTTTCCTTTCTTTATCTATAAAGGAATATTCTACTTTTTTCAACGGAAAGGCATTATTCTGTTTCCATAGATAAAGCGTGTTGTTATATATCGACTTAATATAAATTTTCTACACGGAAATATTTCCGCTTTCCTATGAGACCGATATGTTCGCTTTAATGGTTTCCCTTGAGCAAAAAATTATAATTTTCTTTCATTATTGGCATCTACCCAAACATTATTTTATTAAGGAAAGTACTCTTTTTTGTTAGGAAAAACATTCTGCTCTTCATGCGAGACTATATTGCGATTTTCCATGGGAAGGCTTTCTTCTCGAATGAGACATCATAAGACTTTTCTAAAAAGAATAAAACACATAAGTAACTGCATATCCCGGCGACAAAAGATTCAAAATTTAATTATGCGAAAACGCTGTTTTAGGGAAAATTGCATCTTTAGAATCCTTTTCACATCATCTATGGGATGAGAATAACCTTTTCATTTTTTCCCCTTTTTCTGAAGGAAAAATGTCAACATTTCAAATGATTGTCTCATTGGAAAGTAATGAATTCAGCAATATTTTTATATTTTAATATATAAAAATTATCAATTTTTTCTTGGGGTAAATAAAAAACTGTTCTAATTCTTTCTCTACAAAAGGAAATTAAATATAAAGATAATAAACTGAATTATTACAAATTATAACAATATACTGTTGTGGCAACCATTTAAAGCAACACCCTGTTACGTGCACATAGCTATCTTACATCTTCTTCTCAAATGTTACACTTTTCCATCTCCACCTAAAGTTAATGGTTTGCCAAAGTTTTTTATAAAATCTACCACCAAAAAGAATATAAAGACAACATGAAAATATAAATAAACTCTAACTTTATACTCTGTACTTTTATACAAAAGCAAATGTTTTTGTTTCTGTCTGTCTGACTTATTTATTTTATTATTATGATACCAGAATATTAGGATTAAGATATCAAATCGCAAAAAGAAAATGTGTCAAATTAGAGTCAAATTGTATTTTTGTTTTTGTTTTTGTATATTTTATAATCCAGTTTATATGAATGTTAAGTGTTATTTCCGTTAGAAGGAAATCAGTGATAGCATGAAAATCCAAAATAAAGAATGGAAAACTTATAAAATTAAACTTACTGAAATGAAAACTTCTTAATTCAACTGTAACTTGTACTATTATTACTGATTAATTTTATTCGCTATAGCCTTGAGACGATTCTCTTTAACGGTCTTGCGCCATTCCAGCCATTTTTGCATTTCAACATTGTCGGTATTACCACGTTCCTCCAATTGCATGTAGTAGGCTTCGCGTAATATTTTAAAGGCCTGTATGCTATAGTATGGCTGTTGGGTAACGGGATCAAAGTAACGAGCAGGTAATCTAGAAGGTGGCAGCGGATACAAGAAAGTAAGTACTGTTTATGTATAAACACGAATTGCCAATTTCAAACTTACTTTGTGATTGGACATAAGTAGCCGGTATTTCTTTGTATTCTCTTAGGTTTAAATATGCTATGGAAGAGTTTCTCATCTAAATCACTTTCGAGTGATATGAATGTGCGCTCACACTTTGATTTGGGATCATTGGGATCTACGGGACCAGAAGATCCCCGTGTTTGCTTACGCACAACAGGCATAGTCATTGAATGGTATCGTATCATTGGACCGGTAAAGACGCGTTTTGTGGGACGAGTTTTCTTTTTCTCTAACTCCATTTTTTGAAATTTCTCTGCAAAAAGGAAAAAAAACATGTATAAAGGAGAAGTTTTACATATTTAATAATAAAGACGAAACGATGTGAACCAACACATTTTTGTGGTCACGAATTGAACATAGGGACTTGCCTGGCATTTTGACATTTTTTTATCTTTCATCAGACTAATAACAAAAAAATACACTTTTACCAGAAAGCTTATGTTGATGTCAAATCTAGTGATAAAAACATTCAGATATGAAGAAATTATTGAATTGTTTCGTTATACCTTATAAGCCAAAGCAGATACTACATACCAAACCCGGTTTTGAAACCGGCTTATTCAAATTGATGCCGAAAACAGTAGAACTATAATCACAAATGCGCACAGATCTCTCTTAGTTTGTTTCTTAGGTTTATCAATTCGTTGGCCTCACAATTTTTCCAAATAAACATTTCGTCATGTACATCCGATACTTCGACAATTATTGAAATCTTTGGCAAAGTTAGTAACCCTAAAAAGTTAGCCTAAAATTTTCCACGTTCATTTTACACTAGGCGAAACCTTAACCTTTGTGGCAAGAATAGTGTATTAAACTATTTGTGTTCATGTAGACATCGTTGAGAAATACGAGATATAATTGAAGCCTTCTCAATCATGAGGAAGGAATCAACAAAGGTGGGCTTGGAGGCAAACGAGGACGATACCACAATATCTCAGGTAATTACTACGAATAAAAGGGTTTCCTGCATGAGAAATTGAGTAGGTTTTTTTGTTAGTTCACAAATCGTTGTTATTAAGAACTATTCTAGACTTATTGGCTAAAGCACCCTACTGGCGTTGCAAATGGATGAACCAACTCGTATCGTTTTCATTTTCTAAGAAAAATTAGCCATAGCTCCCAGAAAAGCGTGGAAACAACGTAACATTCAATGCAGGCTTAAAGAAGAGATGATGTCGTAGCGTATTACTGTTCTGGTAATGTTTTTATATGTATATACTTATATGCCAAAGATCGGTGGTAATTATTTGAATGTTAAAGCCATTAATGTTCCCTTTTTCACAAAATATATTTCATAGGATGTAATTGGCCCTAGAGAAAATGTCAGTGATTGTAACAATCATGAAAATCCCAGTTATTAAACACATCAAAGATGTCTCCACCCAATCGATTGTGACTACGACAGCAAGAGGGTGAAAAGGGTTATATAACAGAAAAATATTAGAGCATATTTCGTTGGGCTGCTGGCCTATACCGAGAAGTATTCGAGTATTCTTTTTTTTTTGTATTCTTTTTTTCTTTTATACACAAGCCTATCCGTGTTTTGTGACTAGTTTCATAAAATTATATCCAGGTAATACTTTCATACTAATTTCTTCCATAACCAAAGAAATGATGCGGTTCCGATATTTTAATATATCTTTTTTTTTTATCTATATAATTATCTATTATAATTAAAAGTGTCGTCATTCTGTTTGGGTCACACTAACAGTCCAATTACTTTAGTACATTTTTTTGAAAACGTTTTCAAAAGCTTACCCAATGACTTGATATTCTCCTCTTCAGTAATTTTTGCCTCCTCCAGCAGCTCCTCCTGCGTTGGCATATACTCTTCCATTTTCACAACTTTTTTCTTTTTCTTCCGTGCATCGTCCATTTCCTTAAGACGTATCTTCGTAGCCTGAGTCTTTATAGCTGTCGAAGTGCGAATCGACTTTCTGGCCGAATCATGAACAGTAAATTTAGGTCGAACCTTGCGTTTTACGACTTTTGTAACTTTCTTCTTAGGAGAACCAGATGTAGCCTTGTCCTCCTTTTTTGCAGGTTTGGGTTCCTAAAAATCGCAAGGAAATACATTTAACAGTCAGCTCCCTTATTTATCGTACAAACTCACCTTATAAGCCTTAGTATTAACGCCGGTGCGCTTGCGTTTCTTTCCCTCCTCTTCATCATGATCAGAGACGGGTTCATCATTTTCATCTATACTAAAATCTGAATCGACCACATCTTCTTCCTCATCTTTTTGGCTGTCGAATAACTCTTTACATGAAAATGTGAATATCATAGACAGAGCCTGTAGGACTTACACATATTCCTTGTCCTCTTCCTCTTCCTGAAATCCACCATATGATGTTTTGTAGAATTCATCCTCTTCCTCGTCATCCAAGAGTTTAGCAATTCTATTGCCAGCATTCGATCTTCGGGAACGTGCGGCGGCCATTGTTAGTCTGAATGAGTGAATAACATCTACAGCATTTAGCTATATTTTAAGTCACTGTTAGTTATTTTATTCGTAATTTCTTCGCAAAATAAAACAATCACAAATTCGACAAAACTACTTCTCATCAGAAGCGGGCACTAAATGCAAAAGTTTAAGAGTTGCCAGAGTTGTACTTATTTCACAAAAAAAAAAAACACTACCGTTCAAAAGTACGTACATAATAGTTTTTTTCGTGCTACATTAAAGTTTACATATTAAAAATATTTTCTTTTGAAACTTTTGTGACGTAGACTTAAAATTGTGTGTTTTTAATGATTTTCATGTGACATGTATTAAATAAAAAAAAACATGACTTTTTCGTTCTAAACTTGTTCTACCGAGTATAGTTCGGCAGACCATTTTTTAGATTTTAAGTGCTCCTAAAACTGTCATCAGTCTATTTCAGTTTGATTAGATTTTTAGTTCGATTTGTATAAACGCAAGGAAAATGGAATAGTATAAACCACATTTAATGTTTGTGAAAACTGCCCGATTTCATATATTTTTTTTATTTAAAAGGGTACATTCTATTCAATTAGGACTCTATTTATTGCACCAAAAATATACGTGCAAAGTCTCCAAACGGAATTCTGTTTACGCAAATTCCACGTTGTCATTACGTTTTCTAATATAGATCTCAAACGGAATGTGGGAACAAAAATTTAGCTATTTGAGACTAATGCAGGGTTGTTTGAAATAAACTTAGGAGATATAATCTATTGCTCCGAAACGAAATTACCATTCTGCCAATGGATTGGAGCAGTGGAAATTTAGTACAAACATTCCAATATAGCGTTGCTTGGTAAGTATCAGCTCGTCGTGGTTTTTTTGAAATTTAAAATTAATGTTGTTACAATTTTCACCAAGCTTCCCTTTAATATATGCTGTCTTTTTTAGATGTATGTCTATTTAATAAAATATTTGCGTTAGAATTACAATTTTTTTATTAATCTTGCGGACTTATTTTTATAAGTTGCATTTACAGTATGTTGTAAACTTTACGTATTTTTTAACATAAAACCTAGAAAACGTATCATTCAAAATAAATAATTAGAAATGTATAAATAAATTGATATGAGCACAATTTAAACATAATATTTTTAAGACCTAATACGTCTTTCGTGAGAAATTGTGATCAAGGTATTACTGTACAAACTTTACTTATCAGAATACTTGGTAACCCCATCAGAAATTACAATTTGACAGCTGACGTAAACTTACGATGTATCCAAACAAATAGTTTTTTGCAAAGCATGTGAGATTTATTAACAAATTATTCTACGAGGAAAATTTGTTTTCCGTAAAATCCTAAGAAAATTTTCCCAAGACAAGGCAATGGTGTCACTAATTATAAACAAGTAATAATAAATACCTTCGCAGAAGGTAAAACGGTTAACGATAATTGTTGTGGCAGCAAATATAACAAATATCCGGTTTACTGGTTATCAGTAATGCATCGAATTTGGGCGATAAGATTGTGCAGAACAAAAGACATTTTTGTGAAATAATTCATAGAAAATATATGGAATATTATTTGCAAATTGCATTAGCGCAATCTGTATAGTGTAGTTTTAGCAGATCCCAGATTTAGATCTGTTTGAAATTCATCGCAAAGTGGCGCACAAAACAAAATGAGTTCATCTTACAAGGTAAGAAAGGGTAACAACATCTGCCAGAATCACTACATATGTCTGATTAATACAATTTTATTTGAGATGTATATTATGCTGATTACCTCATAAGTGGACTATTTTATATACGTTTTTAACAACATGACATAAATCTTCTTTCTGCATGGTCTTTACATTCTGGATTCTCTCATATCGTATCTATGTATGTGTGGACTGGATTAAGTTTTCTAGTGTCCTTAGTGCAGCTAGTACGTGTCCTCTAGAAACCAATTTTTCAGTGTGTGATTTAAGAATCGATGAGATGATGGTTTAAATTTCGGTCCTTCTAAAGCGTGCTAGTCAGCCTCTCCCCAAATGTATTTCGGTGAACATGAAGTATCTCCTGCCATATTTTCTCTTTTGCTGCCGTAACGTTCAGGTTATTATGATGAAACTAGTTTCTCATAATCTGTTAGCGACAGGTGATAAGTCAAAACATTTTTGTCTGAATTCTCTGTAACTGGCTTTTCCATATGGCTGATTTCCATACATCCTTATGGGCTTTGTTGCCTTTTATTTAGGAATATACTGAAAATATGCTAATCGGAATAACTGATTGCAGACCTCAATTGAAATTTTCGAGTAATTAATTCCTCTCATTGGACTAATTGCAAAATATGTAATGTAAAGTTTAATATTTTGAAAATTGAGTATATAGTATAGTATTCATTTTCATACTTCACCACAAACCGCAAGAGAGCGGTCAGTTCAGCTTTACCGGCTGAATAAAGAAGGTCCAGTTAAGGGACAGGAAAACAATTTTTCAGTTGTGGGCGGACTGAAAGCTGTGACAAGCATTATCAGTAATCTAAATTTCTTTTCAATGCGATTTGTTAGCAGTGGTGTAATTTTGCTTGTTGAATCACAGATACGACTCGTAAATGAGGCATTTTATAAAAATATTTCGTATTCAATAATTTGGTAATATTCCAGTGGTAGTTTATTTTAAAATTTTCGGGTATTTGAAAATCGAGGCCAAAATTGTTCTCGCCGAGATACAAAATAAGATGATTTGAGTACAATTACCTTTCTCTATGTATTTGTTGAGAAACGAAAGTCTTCAAGTTAATCCAAATATGCAAATTTTGAATACTTACAACAGATCAATTTCTGTGCGTCGTACCAAATATACAGTTTGACAGTTATGATGGGCAAGGTGTGCAGCCTTTCGTTGTATTTTTTTTTGTTTTAATTTAAAACAGTTTTAGAAAGTTATTTAAATGTAATAAAATTATTAAAATTTCAAACAATGGAAAGCTTCAAAAAAGCAGGCTAAAAAAAAAATATCTTTTATTAGTACCCAAAAGAAAACCAAATATTAAAAAAAAATATTTTTAAAAGTGACTAAAAATGTTAAACACCATTTTTTGTAATGTAAACACCATTTTGTAAATGTAATCGCAAAATGGGAAATCTCACAAAAAGGGAAAACTTAAAGAGAAAGAATAAATATCTTTTAATATTCTTTCAACATTTATATTTGTATATATTTAAAATTTCCATCTTAAAAAAACACTTCTCATTCATTTAACTTAAAACTTAAAAAATATCAAAAAAAGTATATATATGTAAAATTAGGTATGAAAATATATAAAGATTTTAAAAAATTGAAGAAATGTTTTAAAAAATATAATTAGAAAAAATAAATATTTTAGAAGTTGTACGATTTAGAACATGTGCTCGAAATAAGAGATATTTTGGCAAAGTTTCAAATACATCGTTAATAGGCTGAAGTTTTAAGCAAAAACAATTTAAAAAAAGGGTTAGTTTAAAAAAATTGCAAAATATCAACTTATTAAAAGGATTAAGTCTTTGTAAGAATTTGAATTAAAAAAAAGACAAATTTTTCAAAAAAAAAATCAATTTTCAAAAAAATTGAATCTTAAAAAAACTAAAGCTATACAAAAATTAATTTTTTAAAAAAATAAGAAATTCCTCATAGAGTAATTTTCGAAAAAAAAATTGGAGTTTTTGTGGGAGAAGCAACTTTTTTAAATAACATTTGTTACGAGCAATGAAATTATGAAAATTTGTCATGCATACGATATTAAACTCGAGTCTAAAAACAACCAACAATTCTTCCTTTGAACAGCGATCATTTGGACGAGTCTAACACTTCGAGCTGACGAATAATAGGCAAGTCTAGTATAGACTTCCCAACTTGCTTTCGGAATCGTCGGTAAGCAGTTTCTTAAAAAATAGACGTATAAAATTTATCAGATTGTGCAAGACGATTTTGGTACCGTACCGCTCTTGCACGAAGCTGCTTTTTTAAGCTTTATCGGACATCAGCAAATGGATGGATCGCCCCCTGTGCAGTGGGCAGCATAAGATATATTAAAAATCTTTATATCCTCTGTTTATTTCAAATTGAGCAATTATGCTTATGTATATTTGTGAAATAAACCACTTCATTGAAGATAATACATTGTTAGCTACTTGCGTTTACAGCAGATTTCGTTATAATTATCTTATATATATGTATATACGTTGTCGGACTGTCGATAACCGTTTTACGGCTGAAAAAACGTGTTACGTCCCGATATGCTTTTCGCGGGATTTTTCAGGACTTTTGTGAAAAATATTTCTTTCAGAAATGTTTTCAATACTTTTTTTAACATGAACTCCACTTCTATAAACTTTTATTAAATTAAAAAACAACAGCGAATCAAAATCGATTTTCAGATAAGATTAATTTCGAAAAATCAAACGGAAAAGGTTTATCGTTGCGACAAAAATCGACTCTTAATCACGGAAAGTATCCGCTAACTTCTATATTATAAATATATACATACACATACATATTTCAACATCAGCTCTTATACTCCAATCGTACTTTTTTCCAGACTAAAGCGGTCCGCCTCCTCAAGTGCTTTTGTGGTTGCCAAGAGCTAACAGCCAGCGAAGTTCAGCGTATTTACCAGTTAACTGTTCAAGCTACGTTAATCGATCGACAAGCTGTGAAATTATTTCGAAGTTATCTGCAGCAATCCCGATGCGGAGACAAATCACTGGCTGAACAATACTTGGAAGTTTACGAGCAATGCGAGGAGTATATGAAGCCTCACATAAGCGTTGTAACATTGGATGAATTAGACGAACTGGTCGATTTGGGTTTGCCAAGAGAATTGGAAAAAGAACTGAATGAACAAATCAAAACCGGGGACAGCGATAACATAACACGATGCCTGCTACGCATCCAGGGCACCCTGCGAGATGAAATCGAGCTAAGCGACGAGTATAGAGGCTTCAAAGATGCTATTTTGAAAAAATTAAAACAATAAGAGTGCGAAGAGTGTCATACTCACGACTCACTCAGGAACTGATACCATAAGTGCTTTCATGGACAACATCACATATTTGTATACTTGATATAATTATAACTGCCCTTCAGCACATCGCAACTTAAAGCTTCGCAATCAGTATGATATATTTCTCAAGTTTTATGTGTTTTTAGAAAACAGTGATTATAATTTATATCCCTCCACAACATTTTGTACATTAATTGTATAATTATGCAAAAGGTTTTACTCCTGATTTTAGTTATACCAACCACATATTCCTTATTGTTTTGCACTGTAGTTACTTACTTAATTAAGCCCTTTTAGTTAGATTTTATACATTTTAATGTTCTTCAGGCAAGAAGAAGTTTTTTAGTTTATTTAGCTTGATCGCAATGTCTAGTAGATTCTCCCTTTATACTATATATTTATATAACTATTAAAAATGTGTAGCTTTATTCGATAATAATAAAAATCATTAAAAATAACAAATATATTCGTATTATATTCAGATATCTTCAAACAAATGCAAGTTTTGAGCAGTGTAATTGACTTTAAGGGAAATAGACTTAATTTAATTTATTTTTATTCAGAATTGCAATATTTAGCCTTAAGTCTGACTTGATTAAATTACAATGTTTCAAAATATCTTCCTCTTAACTCAGTTACAAAAACATTATAAAATTTTACAATATTAAGGTTATAAAAGTCATTTGCATCTAAATATGAGTAAGAATGCAGAATAATACGATTTAAGAGTACAATGACTGTCTACTTGACTTATTAGAATTTGTCATTTTGCAAGTTTTTTGTCCTAATATGCGGAATTACTCCTATGCTTGGAATTTACAGCTACTCCATTACATTTAATAACAAATTAAATAGGGGAAAGTTAATAACTACCGACATTTTTTTAAACTTTAATTAACTGAGTAATTGAGATACTATGCAAGTAATGGCGTAGAAACAAAAAAAAAAAACAAAACAATTTTATATTCACTTGCCCGCCCAGATTGAAAAACACAGACAGCATACTATCTGAAAGCATTATGAAAGAGAAAATAGTCCGTAAGTAGCTAATTATCAATGAGACATATGATTGAAATACGCAAGAAGTCTTTCTTGGTAATTATTTTGGAAAGAAGAAAAAATGTTTGATGTGTTTGACTACACTCATTAAATTTCAGCTTTATTCCATGGTCGTGACCGAAAAGCTCAGCTCAAAAAATGGCCTAAATTTTACTAAAATGAAAAATCAATGAAAATTTGAATGCCGTAACTGTTAGACTAGGATTAAGACCCAAAACAATTAGTTCTTACAGATTTTGAAGAGCGATTTTTTCTAATACTGCGTGTAATAGAAAGAAATCCGTTACTTTTGGAAAATAATTGGAACAGTCAATTTTCACAAGCTTCTTTTGATGAGAATTTTTAATCAGTGAAATCATGCGCCAAGAATAGATGAGAATGACTTGGCGGCAGGTTTAGACTAAAAGCTGGGTGCATAAGAATCTCCCTTAGCTTCTAGCAAGCCACTATCCATGAGTTTGAGTTGGCGTTATGGCGAAGGTACATATTCGGTCAAAGCTGGCCGGTTGCTTCCTTCACACGATCCAATTGTAGGTAGTAAAGTAGGGGATTAGGAGTTTGACGTTAGAGGAACAATTCTTAGTAGTTGATTCCCTTGCAATAACGTCAAATACACAGCAAAACCTTCCTGGCCGTCAATCTTGGCTTGGCCACCGTTTGCACTATTCGATCACCACTGTTTTCATTTGATGTTGTCGTAAGTGGCCCACATTTTATCGCCAGTCAGCATTTCTTTCAAAAATGCGTCAATTTTCTTGCAAGTTCAGCGGCGATTCGATATGAAAATTCAACCAGTGAAGCCTTAAACCGTGTGGCAGCAATACAACGAGCTGCTCTTTGTATCCAACCTCATCTAAGTGATTCCAAATGGTTTTTCGTGCAAAGTAAAGCTCTTGAACAATCGAAACAGTGCTTACATGACAGTCAGACTTGACGATTTCCATCACTCTTCGACATTTTTAACAGTTGGCCTTTCAGAGCCTTCTTGTGCATCTTTGACATCAAAATTGGCGAAAAGGGCGAAAGCAAATTGCAAATTGATTGACTGTTACTGTATCAGGACCATAATCGTTACTCACATTTTTGGCAGTCAGACTTGCCTTTACGAACAATCAAAAAACTGTTTGACTAGTTTATTGAGTTATTGAGTCAGATGGCGTTTAATAAAGTTATGAGATATTTGTATTCACTGAGGCTTCGTGTTCATATAATACCGCATGTTCGGCGTTTCTTGGGCTGTATTTTTAAAAATGATATCGATTTGAGGTCTTTGTTGTTATTTTGTAAAGTTGTTCGACCGTGTAGGCCTCAATTTCTTTTCAATTCGTTTAATTTTTCACATTTCACTCGTAATAAGCAGCTTCTTATTCCTAAAATAACCACATTCATGGGTCGTGCTTTGTAGTAAGAGTAGCTCAAATTTACATTTTACTACCAATCCGGTTAAAAAGTTTAAAATTTTGTCCTGATTCCTACAAAAGCCGCATTCTACAAAACTTTCAAACTTTACTATAAAATTTTGTTTTCAATTAAATTGCGAGCAGCCTTTATTACATACCGATTATCTTATACTTCCAGATTATATAACGATTAATTTCTGAATTACACTTCTTTCATATCTTTTTTGTCTTTATTAATCATACCTTCTTAAAAATCATGGCGAAAGTTTCTCGAGTTAATTTATGTTGTAAATTACAAATATTCTTTTAATTTTTTTACAAATTATCATTTTTATATCACACGTCGCTTTGCGGTGCGACTACAAGTCATGGATGTTAATGTTTGCAATATGAGAAATGATTAGATCCATAACAAATAATATCGATCGATTTAGAATAACCTCCGCCTGTCTAAGGTCTGTACTAATAACATAACAGGCCGCTATCATCTAGCAAAAAATAATTTTAAATTGGAATTGAGGGCAGAACTTAATTTGTTTATGGTTGGAACTCAAAACAAGTAGTTTTGAAATAGATTAGCTAAAGAATAGTCCCTTGAAAACACGGAGTACAACGGGCAAGAGACTGCTGAAGAATGGTAATGGATAAGGCAATTATTTTCGAAACAACTAATTCCGAAAACAATCACTAATTTTGCGCTAGGTTGGATATAAACTAATTTAAATCTAATTTGACATAGTTATTTCGTTGGCCTTCGGGCGAACCACATTAGAAGCAGTAGGAAAGACCCCACTTTTTATTCCTGCATACATTTTTACCCAATCCCATATTTTTTATTTGATGTTATCAAAGTTTTATCATGGTGACTTAAATAGTACTTTACTCCGCAGTTTGAAAGGCCGCGACAGACTCCAAAGCTTTGTTCTTCCGAGTCTATTTTCAGCTTTCATACAGGTTCAGCACAATTTTGTCCAGGTGGTTCGGATATTACTGAAAATTGGCTTACATACTTCGGCGGTTGTTAAATGTTTATCGATAATCGGTTTTACAGAGGGGCAACATCAATAAAAAAACTAGTGATGGAATGTTTAATTGTTTTTGTTAGTAATTCATTGGGCCAGCTACAGTTATTGATATGTGATGCATTGAAAATTGAGGAAATATTCAGTTTGGTACTTTTCAATGAACAAATTTTCACTAATCCGATTGATAGTGCAAAAAAAAAAAATTATCGTAAATACGTAGTTATTTCATATCTATTGCACAGAGTAGCTGACGAATGTTAATGCAATGTATCAATAAATTAAAATAATTTTTTATTTTAATTATTATGAATTATTTTTTTTTATTCATTTGAAAAATATTCTTTTTTTACAACGGTTAGTTAACAGCTTTTCAAAGTAATTGAATTTAAATAATCATCACACTCACTGGCGCATATGCGACATGTACCTGGACGATTACAGTGGGAATTGCATCGATTGTTGTTCGAATGTATTCCCTTTAAATCATTCAAATTATCTGGGTTTGCAAACCCTTTTTTTGTAAACTCTCTGTTTGCAATAACCCTGCAAGAAAAAATTGGATTCAGTATGTTCGGCAGACCTTGGGCGACTAAGGAAACGTGGTCTTTCTTCAAATTAAATTATTGAAGAATTTCGGTTTCTGTTTTTGGGGAAAAAGTGAAACTCTTTTAACGTCTTTAAGTATTATCATGCGAACAACATTCATTGGCCACCATGCAATTTCGGACAGAGTTATTATGATATTTTATAAAAAAAAAAATTATTTGACCGTCACAAAGGCCGAAAGATATATTTCTAATTTTAGAACATCTTTTATAATGTAATATCTGAAACATATCTGATGAAAATAATACCGCTTTTCAACTCCTAACAGTCTAAAAGTAAGAATATTAACAGTAAACAACGTTTAAAAGAAATGATTCTTCTTTAAAATCATAATATTTTAAAATCTACGCAGCTCTTAACAAGCTAATTTTGCACTCGAAGTCACTATAAGCAATACATCTGATAAGAGACACAACGACATCTAGATTTGGTAAAAACAAACTACCAATATGGACCTTTTTAAATTTTGTTTTGTGTAACATCTAGGCTATTAAAACTGATCTAGAGAAATAGAAACTATATTTGAAATCCTCTCAAAAATTTTTAACAATAATCTTTTGACAGCGTTTATGTTGCCTTAGCACCTCATGACCCAATTGTTGTTAGGAAGGTAGTTGAGGTGATTATTTTCCAGTCCAATACTACCGAAGTTCGTGCGGGCATAATTGCCTTGCGATCGTTTTTTACTATGAAACTCTGCACTTGTTTCCTGGTATTATTCATTGTGTCAACAATGGAGCAAAGATAGATAGAATCATCCAATATAATAGTTGTCAATAGTTGCGATGTCGCACTTCAAACAGACAGAATTTTTGGTTGTGCACTCGTTTACCTTCACACCGACTTATGACGATACATATTTCTCAATGCATGAATAGGTTTCAAAATGTTTGATCAATAAAATCTTTATCATCAGCATATGCAAGTAATATATGAACTTGCAGAAGCTTCCGTCGTTGTCATCTCAATAGGCTTGCGAAAAGATGCATGAGAGGTCGTCGAACGCCCCGAAGCTTTATCGGTTCAAAAGCATTTAAGATATTTGATGGCCTTTATTGAAGACATGTAATCTAATTGTCTTGTGATCATTTAATAATTTTTTAAATTTTTGTTCCTTTACAGATTTAAAGACTATCAAACAGGACTGATGTTTTGTTGTGTAAACTTTCCTATATCAGCAGTTGTTGATTCCATTGACTTTTCCCGCGCAGACATCTAGTTCCTTGGCCCTTATCCCATCTGGAGACGTATATTTTTTGCGGAAGCGGACGGAAAGTTTTTAATTGTTATACAATTAAACTATACAGCCCTATTAACAAATAAGGTGCCAGGTATCTGGGCGACCAGAAATCTACATCAATAAACGCCATTCAAGAATGGTGGCACCGTTTCTCGATCGTTTACATCTTTAGGAATAGAGAATTTTTACATATTTCTAAAATTTGTACCACATAAAGTAAATTTGAGTTAAAAGCAATATAACGAAAATCCAGTTGTTCTTCAATCGTGCTATACATTATCTGTTCTGTCTTCGTCGAATTGTGCACGTGTCTCCGTTTGTGATACAATTTCTAGGTTGTTCTTTTCGTAATTTTGTAGATATTCGTTCGTTGCTTTTGTTTTTTAATTCTATCAAAAATCAATCGCTGCTGTATCTTGTAGAATTATTTAAATTTACTCGATCAATTCGCACTAATCAATTGATTATTCATAACACAAAATATTATGTGAGCAGATCTTTTCAAGTAAGAGTAGCTGGGCAGTTTAACAAACTTCCAAACACATTAAAAAATGTTTCTTCATCCAAAAACACTTACAAGACGAGACTTCTTGCATATTTCAATGATATTCCTCATCTATAGTTATCTGCTTGAGTCCTTTTTTCTTTGCTATTGCCGTCAGATAGTTTGCTGTCTATCTTTTTTTTATAGTGAACGGGGAAATGATTATCGCTAAACTTATTATTTTTTTCTTCCTTTTTTTTTGAACCATTACTTGTACAGCATCTCAATTACTTAGTTAATTAAATCTTAAAAAAATTATTGGTAGTTATTAATGTTTACTATTTAATCTGTTATAAAATTTTTCGTTATATTACGGAGTACCTGTAAATTCTAATTAAAGTTATAATTCCGTATTTTAGGACGAAAAACATACAGAGTGACAAATTCTAATAAGTGAAGTAGACTGTCATATTGTAAATCATATTTTTCTTGTATTACGACACGCAAACTTTTTTATAACATAAGTATTATAATGCAGGTTGTATAATGCATTTGTTATTGACTTATGGAGAAAATACGTTGTAATTTAATCAAATCGGCCTTAAGGCTTAAAATTACAATCCTGAATAAATCAAATTAAATAAAAATGTGTAATATAGAGTGATATTAGCAGTGGTATGATATCCAGTATCATAATGTCCAGTATCATCATTTAACGACTTCAATTTTTTTTATTTGCGCAAATTAAATTCCACAATTTTTTTTTATAATAATACTACAGTATTTATTATAATTTAAGAGATATTATCAATACACATTAAAAGCCATAATCTATAATTCATTGAGATAAATCAAACATTAAGTCTTAAAGCGTTAAAAATTAAAAACTTCGCATAAACACTAACGTTAAGAGAGTAAAATAAAATATAAAAAAAAACTTAAAACTACTGGTAAAGGAAAAAAATAGGACATATCAACTGCACTATAGTGTTAAATAATGTTGTTACGCTCTCCTCCTCAAACCATTTGACGGTCTTAAGGAGCGATTACTACCAACATTTATGACTTCTTCCATGAATAAAACATTTCCATAGGTTTGTTAACCTTCCAGAATTTCTCATTTACTTGATGTAAGGTCTGATTGCCGTTTAATATAACCAGTTGCGAAGGTTGTGGAGCAATGTAAATGCAGAAATTAAGCATTCGATAGGCCTCAGGTAATTCGGAACCCAGATCCAAAGTTAAACGTAAAGCCAAGTACTTGCTCAAATGGTCAACTGTAAAGAAAAACAAAAGGTTAGATGTTTCTGAATATGATACGGCGGCGATTATTAAAGAGATCTTAATGCCTCTTTTGGAAATTGATTGATACAAATTTGTCATATTTACGAAACTAAATAAAATTGGGGAAACTCCATTAGAAGAATTGGCTTCATGATAACAAAGGGCTGACAACGAACGTCTTCGTACTGGAAATTATAGTCAAACATACTTTTCATATAGAAAGGTAAAGGAAGGAAGCGATCGGAGGAAAACACTTTTACTATAGAAGAGTTGTTTAAAAACACTTTTCCCCCAAAAGCGTTATGAAAGACAGAAATGTACGGAGAAGACACGTTCCTTGGGTAAAATGATCGAAAAACATGGACATTTTTCCTCTACAAAAGTAAAGGGAAGGACCAGTTTCATAATTACTATTGGAAAGTATCGCGAAAAACAATTTTTCTAGAGAACAATGTCGGAGAAGACATGTTTGCTATAGAAAATTATTTGGGAACACAAAGTTTCGGTCAAAATCATCATTCTGTGGGGTAAAACACTTCGTATGGACATAATATTTTTTCGACTGTCGTAAGACAACTTTTATTTGGAAAAACGTCTCAAAATGTTTGTTTAGTGTAGCGAAAAGACCATTTCCTATGGAAAACAGTCGGAGAAGTAAATATTTCTATACAAAGCTGTATAGAAACGTTTTGCAAAAAACGAAAAAAGTACCTTGCTAGAAAAAAGCATTGGACAGAACACTTGCTCACCAAAAAAAAAAAAAAGACACTTTTATAAAAATAACCGAAAGACGCTCTTAAGTAAAAAGCGTCAGATACTTTTTCCTATGAAAATATGTGGAAAAGCAATTTCTCCTATAGATAAGGGATCAATGAAGAAAGGTATCAGAGAAGATACTTCTCCTTAAGAAGCGTTAAGCAACTTTTCTACAGAAAACCGTCGAAGACGATTCTTTTTCTGTGGGGGAAGAGGCTTTTCGTGGCTAAGACATCTATAACATATATATATATATAACATATATGTTTCAGGTAATTCGTTTACTTATAAAACGTTTTCTATAGAAGAAACTTTTCATATAAAAAATGTAGGAAATGACATTTTTGGCATAATAGAATAGGAGTGTGCCAAAAATGTCCTTTAAGACATGAAAGCAATTTTTATATAGAGATATTATGGGAAAGTTTTCAGATAGAAAACTGTCGATAGCACATTCCATATAGAAAATACCATAGCAAACCCATGTCCTATAGGGAAATGACGGCGAGGAGTTACTTTTTATAAAAGAAAAGTTATCGCTAGTTTCGCTTCAGATATTCCTGCACTCAACAGTATGCTCTTTAGGAAACGTCAAAGCCTGTACTTCGAAGTATCTCTTTTCGTATAGAAAAACGAAGTATTGTTACAAATCAAAATCGTTTGGACGTTTGGTTTAAATATATCTTATAGAAAAGGCCAAGAATAACCCCGCTTCTGGGAATACACTTTTCATTTGAAGGTAATACAACTTTATCGAGAAAAATACTTTTTATATAGAAAAGTATGCGAAAGAATTTTCCAAGAGTCGTGTCATGGAACATAATTTTGATATAGAAAATTTTCAATGCCACTTTTTATATTGTAAACTGTGGTAATTAATATAGAAAAGTAGTCGGATTCGCTTTTTATGTTGAAAAAGAGTGCATCGGTGAAGGGTTTCCTTTTCATACTTAGAAAGGCGTCGAAGAAATTGTTTTTGAGTTTTCAACATTTAGTCAGATTTACTGTGGTTGTCTGTTATTTCCATCTTACCTGTTGCATTCGCAGTTGTCTTTATGTATCTTATGCAGTTCTCTTTCAGAGCCTTCATCAACTGATTATCTCCTGCCATTTCAGTAGGATGCGGCTTAAAGACCAATTCAATTTCATCGTTGATGCCCAACTCTCCGCTTCCCTCGCCCTCTGTGTCGATATTAGAATCTCCCTCGGTGCGACAATCCATTTGGGAGTCTGATTCTGACTCTTCAGATCTCTCTGAGGTTAAAACCGACATGGCCCTTTTTGGTTTCGAGCTACTTGAGTTTGAAGGTACAGGGGAGGGAGTAGAACGTACGGATGGTGGATTCGAGCCACCGTCATCCATTCGAGTGGTAGAGGTGCTTGCTCCTTGGCTTAGAGAGGATGAAGTTGTCGCGGCAGCGACCACGGCTACGGACGGGGGTGTATTAGTGGTGGAGTGTGTGACGGGTGCTGATACGTTTCCCGGCGTTACTGTAACGGCAGGAGGTCCTGCTGAGCTTTCCCTGTTGTTCGAATCGCTTTCATTGCCATTTGTATTACTTTCATTGGACACATTGTGGGCATGGGTCGAATTATGACTCTGGCCGCCATTACCTCCAGCGCCTCCGCCGCCCCCACGGCCACCACTACCCTTGGTGCGAAATCTCTGAGGCCTATTTTGACTCTGCAGCTTAATACCCTCATTAATGGAATTTACCAAGGCCTGTTGAGACTGGGTCTGATTGAATTTGGCCATGACCTTCTCCTGAATCAACTCATACTCCTCTCGACTGGGATATATCTTGGATATAAGCAAATCAAAATTGGGATCTGGCCTGAGAGAACGTTTGGACACCAGTTTCTTGCGACAGGTGGGACATTCTTTATTGCCCGACCGCAATGCGGTAATGATGCAATCCTGGCAGAAGCGATGCAAACACTCTTTGGTGGTCATAGTTTTTTTAAGCATGTCCAAACAAATGGGACACATCAGTTCACTGTGTAAACTTCTGGGTGAAACAGCAATCTCAGTGCTGTCTGTAATGATTTCTTGGGGCTTGCGTTGCAGCTCGTACAGCGACAGATCCCAGGTTTTGTTTTGTGCTGGTTCCAATGAAGCCATATTGTCGACGTATTTGTACCTTAAGGTTTTATGGAGATCTGCCTTATTCCACAATAAGCTGATGGTAGAACCAAACGTAGACTGCAATTGTTTTTTCGCCTTCAATTCATTCGTACTCGCCAAACTTATCTCACTGGAGAGAAGAATAAAACAATAAAATGCATTGTGAAGTTAGTTGCAGTTAAATCTACTTAACCAATGGTGGTGAAATAGCGATGATTATTTGACAGAGTTGTATTCAAAGAGTTTCATAAGAAGAGAGGTCATAACTCGCGTGTGGTGGAATTAGCAAGTTACGTATGTCTAACCCGGGGGTTACACTTTCAACAAATCGCTTGCAACCTCCAACACACTCATATTTTTTCACTAATACACTCACACATTTTCTAGTTGAACGCCGGTTGCTTGCGATTTTTCCTTTCAACTACTGTTTCAACGAATGGTTCAACCAAACAGCTGATTGCGATAAATCGTGTGGTTTGTTTGTAAAATAAAGCGCGGTTTTTTGTGAAACTTAAAAATTGTTTGGTTTATCTGAAAGTATAATTTTATAAAATGAATAAGCAAGCAGATTTATTGCATTTTATAGAGTTTTATAGAAGCCGTGAAGCGTTGTGGAATATGAATTCGCCAATATACAGGCGAAATGATTTAAAAGTGAAGGCTTATGACGATATTGCGGCCGAATGCAAAATGTCCACCGAAGATGTGAAAAAGAAATTAACGCCGATGTTACTTTTTTAATTACTTTCCTTGCCGACGACATCTTCACAAATAAAGTTGTTCAACCGGTTGCGGGTCGCCTACGTCACAGCTGTCGATTTTGTCGAATTCTGACAAGTAGTATATGTAAAAGTCGCTTCAACAAAAGTTGAAAGTGTAACCGCGGCGTAAAGCTGGGATCCCACTATCAGCGCAATGTACCGATTTTTGTAAAATTTAATAGGCCGATAGTGGGAACGCACAACATTTGTCAAAATGGGACAATCTGTGCCGAAATTGTGCTGACTAAAAATAATGAAATACAACCCTGTTGGACCGATGTGAACACTCTGTACATAAAGTGGAACAATAAAATTGTTAAAAATGCGACGATTTTTATCGGCCACTTGCACCCCGATCAAAGTTAACAATTAGCGCCGATTTTTAAGAACAACACTGTTTGTAAACACAAGAAAAGCGGAAAAAGCACAAAAAAGAAAATTTAAACTGAATACGCGTAGTCACAAAAAGAATCATTAAGAATGTATTCAGACTACGAAATTTTAGAAGGCGAAACAAGTTTTGAAGAATTGTCTACATTAAACCCGGCAAACAAAAGGAAAAGGCCACGAGTTTCCGGATCTTGGACGAACGAGTCAACACATGACCTTATTCAGGCTGTTGAAGCCTATCCATGCATTTGGGAATACTCTTGCCCTCTTGCTTGTAAACAAAAAACATATGATTCAATTTCTCAAAAAGTGCGCTGATAGTGTGACCACGTTTTGCAGATTATGCACAAATTTTTCTTCCGGGCGACATGTACCGAAAACAGCACACAAATAGCACAATATGCGATGATAATGTGACTGCTCAAAAAGTAATTGCCCAAATCCTTGTCAAACGCACCGATGTAGCACAATAAAAATCGGTACATATTGTGCTATGTGCGCCGATAGTGGGATCTAAGCTTAAAGCATAGCATGGACAGACACGTGAGTGTTCATACTTTATCAACAAGTGTCTCCGATACTCCCTTTGTCTTTGTTTTACACTTAAAATTATACCGCATTTTTGAAGTATGTATTGACTTTAGTTCTTTATAAATAAATACCGGGGACTTGAACCAAAATCACATTAAACTCCATGAACCAAGAAACATTTTATGTTTTTAACCGAATGGGTAGTCTAAAATAGGCAAGTTAACAACAAACATGGAAAAGGATTTTGGCGGGTACAAGAGAGCTGAAAATGAAGACCCCTTTTTAACTTTTTGTTTTTTTGTGTTCCTATTTGTCGGTTTTTAAGCGATAGCTCTTTTTTTAAGACTTATTCAAAACCGTCACACCCATTCTTCAAATCTTCAGCCAATAGAGGAATGTATTGAAGATCATTACAGCATTTTTTTAAGATAATCCTATTGTATTTGAGACCGAACAAATAAACATTTACAATTGTGCAGGTTTGGACAGTCCGATTAAATTTCTTTTTAAATTCAAAATTTATTAATGATCGAGTTTAGCGTTTTTACACCTTACACTCCTTGGCGATTCAGAGTTTGTACTGATGTTTGTAATATTCGGATTAGCTCAGAATCGCTTCTTGGGTCAATATAACGATATCCGTCCGTCCGTTTGAATTTGGTTGTCTGTTCATGCATTCTTTATGATCACAATATAAATCGTAATGTATCGTTTTCAACAAAAATTCGAACATATATTTAGTTAGGGCCAGAGAGAAATTCTATTGAAAACCTCGTGGGCCGACGATTTGATGCAGTTGTCATACAATTGTGTGTGTGCGCGAAATAGGGTTTATTAGGGGAAAACTGCCTGATCGCTTTCGTGCAGGACAACTTGTCCCCTTCCAACCAAAAAACGTCGTGATAGACGGCACAAATTCGTACGATTGATGCCACCTCCTCGGGGTACAAGTCGGAGTCTTTTCGAATAACTTTGAATATTCGCTCCATCCTTCCCCGGACGTCTAATTGTTGCACTAAGCCGATTGCATTTTGCGGTAGTGTCTTGAAGTTCGTATAGTTACTGAAGCGGGGTTTAAATTATGGAGATATTTCAAAATCCGTTTCCCTTGAACTCAGCAAGGGAACGTGAATCATAACCTCTTTCACTTCAACCAAGGCTGCTGCCAAATAAACGTCTGTCAAAATTTCCTGCTTCTCCACCACCACCGTGGAGCTTTTGACCCCCAATCTTATCTGGGTCACGGTTATGGCCTTGCCTTTGCTACCCGTGTTTGTCCTTCTACACAGAATGTTCCCTGCTGGAACCCTTCTCGCAATGAAATCATGGGAAGACTCCTCTCCCCCTCCTCCGAGAACAACCTCATAGTCAAGTCTCTGGAATCGACAATTGATCTATCCCACAAATTATCTCTTCCTAAAACTTCATCTGCCGGTATATTATCTTCTTACTCCATACAGTGCATTGTAAATACAAGGTGCTCCGTGACTTCGTGACTGATATTCACTGCTCCGCTCGTTCGAGAACGCTCCCCGCAGATCTTTTTTCAGTGAACTATCAATCTGGACATCACCTGATAGACAACTGCGTTTTACCAAGCTGGTGTCCGCTCCACTATCGACTAGCAAGAGGATACTCCCCGTTTTGGCTTCCCCGCCTAATAAAGACGGAGTTCGAAACATGTGAGTCATAGTTGGATAGAACTTCCCCGGCACCAACTCTGTTTACTTCGAGCGTCCGATTCGTCGCTGACACCGTTTGCTCTTCACATTCCCTGATGCTTATTTCTTGCATCCCAGGCAAACGACTCGTAGTCGTTCCTGCTAACCCTATATAATCTCCGGTGCTCAATTCCCGCACCCCAGGCAAACGACTCGTAGTCGCCCCTGCTAACTCAATACAAGCGATAGTACTTAATTTCCGCACCCCAGATAAACGACTCGTAGTCGCTCCTGTTAACTCTATACAATCGCCAGTGCTTAATTTCCGCACCCCAGTGTTGTGACAAGTAGTTTGTAAGGTGTCATACTATTGATACCATTAGTGTAGGGCCTAGCTGTAAGGTTCTGTCACTTGAGAATAGGAATGAATTTGATATTGCAGCAAATTACCCTATTGTTGCGACATCCCAAAAACTGAAGTAATTTATGTAATTAAGCTTACACATCATGTTTTAGGGTGGTAGCACTGACTGACACAGCTCCTACACATGCCACAGCCTCAATCATTTCACCTTACCCCGGATAATACAGACACGTTAGCATTAGTGGGATACCCTTTTTGGCATTAACCCCCCATTGTGGCCGGAGAGCACAACCACCCGTTGGACGTTCCAGATTATCTTTTTGTTGTCGCTGCTCCCAACCATGCAACAAAATGACTGCTTGAACTTTAAATCTTAGTATCTCACGTGCTTAAAGGGTTATTGGATCATGCAGTACGTCATTTTTATATCAAGGTCTTGGCTATATATCTAAGCAAACAGATGAGTATTTCAATAATGTCCTTTTCCCGCTAGTGAAAAGTGATTTTGTTACAAACTCAGACATATCTGTTAGTCAGTCTAAGATGCCCTAAAGAGTATGAACGTTTGAGAGAATTTATATTCTTAGAATTTTAAGTCATCGAAATTTGTAATTGTTTTCCATTTTTTTTCTATATATTCTAACATTTTAAAATTTCATATCTTTTGAAGAATTTTGCGAAATGCCTGAAGCCTTAACAGAAGAGGTATCCAATGATCTAAACGCTTGGCTGCAGTAACTGGGAGTGACCTATGCAACTGAGTATGACCAATATTCTGAAGAAATTCTATCCCGAACTTATTGATCTTCCCAATTATCTCCCTCACGCAAATAATACCCAACTCAGACTGAACAAATGGGAGATATTAAATTGTAAAGTTTTATCCAAACTTGGAATACAACAAAATAAAAATATGCTAGAGAAATTAGACAATGGTGTTGGTCCACAAGCGTTGAAGAAGCGGGAGAGCTGCTATAACGATGCGGGCATCGTTCCTGGTGGAGGGGAGGAATGTTGTGACAAGTAGTTTGTAAGGTATCATACTATTGACACCATTAGTGTAGGGCCTAGCTGTAAGGTTCTGTGACTTGAGAATGGGAATCAATTTGATATCGCAGCAATGAGGTAATTAATGTAGGTCAATGTTTACGGTGCATTTTTTACCTATGGGTATTGTGTTACGGGAGCATTGGCACATTAATAAACAAGGAAATGACGAACGTTTGTCAATGGGTTTTGCACTAACGTTGCATTTTTTCCTATGCGAAAATATGTGATTGTTTTTGCTGACTCCTATTTCTGAGCAGTATTTGGTCTGGTTCTCAGTCGCTGGCGGTAGAACAAATGATAATAATAATGATATAAACAAAGATGACACCCCAGATGGTGATGTCGGTGAGTAAATGAACACTCATTGGAACGGTTATTGCTTGACCTTAAGGTATTTTGCCTTCTGGTTTTTCTTTTCAGATCAACTACCATAAGTGCTCTTGAGCTGTGTTTTAAGTGCGATAGCTCGCGCCTTTATGAAAATAATGATACACGCTGGATCACCTCGGAGGTGATACAGGTACTCTCACATTATGTACACAACGCTACACGGACATCGTAGGGTCCAGAGTACACAACATTTTTGGCACAGCCGGTAGGATCCGAACCTACTGGTTTGTGATTTGTGTGTAATAAAGTTTACACAACATTTGGCGCAGCCGGTAGGATCCGAACCTACTGGTTTGTGATTTTGTATAACAAAAAAATACACAACATTTGTGTAATAATAAAGTTTACACAACATCGTTTCCAGGAAGCACTACGATGAAGTTGTAATTGGCACTTGGTAAGATTTGCAGCAGGGCCTTCACTAGAATCCCTCAGGCAACTTTTCGCCTTGCTTTTACGGAATCCACATCAGTAACAGCAATTTCTTTGGTTCTACTAATCGAGAAATTACGAATCACGTTTCAAATATTTACCTATCTAATTCATCGATATAGTAACCTACATCCCATACTTATATTATCTTTTCTAATCGACAATCATAAAAGTGCTATAACAAATAACAAGTCTCTTATTATTTGTTATTGCATTTTTATGATGATTTGCACCATCTCAAAGTCTACAACATTTGCCCAAGAGTCAGCGGTTAAACCATTAGGCGAATCTATGCCAAGAGGTCATTATAAACACATGACTACTTGTTTACGATTACATGATGTTCATGTCATCGGTATCACAATATTTCCACAATTTGGATGCAACGCAGATTTCTTTGCTAATTGGGGAGAAATTCATATTCTTTGGCAGACACGCGAATTCTCAATTTCCACTCAAAGGAGACTTACAATGAAAAATTGTGCCCTCAAGCACTTTACGATGCCTTGAACCTTTTGTTTTACAGCCAGCCCAACAACTTGTTAACTGATTTGACAATCAAGATATTTGTTTGGCAGAGAAATGCTAAATGCCTCTAAGAGTAACCCAAGACTTCATATTCGATGCGGTCTGCAGAAATGCACAAGAAGAATAAGCGCAGCGCAACCACCAGTGGCATCCATCCATGGGGTCCCATCTGGGTATTTGTGCGAGTTGTGATTGAGTTACATTTCCGTTTTGCATGTTAAAACGTGCTTAGAAACAGGGAACACATCATGTCTCTTCTCACAAGACGGATCAATTGCGTTTCTAGCTTTCTTTGAATATGAATTGCACAATGATGCGAATAAGTAAATGAGATGATTTGTTATGGAATGAAGACAATTTTCTTGATATCCATTAGGAGATTATCCCACTACCATAGTTTTGGATGCGCAAAATGTGATTGTTTTGATGACTGCACAGTGCCCAGGAACTAAAACAAATCATTTCATCTATCAGTTTTCCTTAAAAAACGTTTAATTTTCGTTCTAAGTTACGGTTTAGCGTAAAATATTAATTATAACTTCAAAAAGTGAAAAATTTTGCTAATAAAATTGTCCAATTCTTAATCATAAAATAAACATTTTAAGGAACTTTCTGCATTGTGGCATTCAAATATAGAATACTGTAGTGTACCCTGTGCTTTACATCAGAGTTTCCGTTAATGCTATGTTCTGAAAGCCTGAGTTATTCTGTATATCCGTTAAATGCATTCCAAAGGGATCACACAAATAGCTTTAAGTAATTTTGGATTTTATTTCTTTGCATTTATGTCACCTATTTTCCTTATTATAAAAATTCTCAAATTTCATAATTATTTATTAATCAGTGCAATTAATTAATTAATCAGCCGACCCGATTAACCAAAATTTGAATCATTCAGTTAATTGATTAAGCATACATTTGCATTAATCATATTTACGTTTAATCGATTATCATCGACAGATGAAACCACATGTCAACCAAATTCTACTCAGCCAATTGGGGCAAAAAAACAAAATCGCGTATCATGGCTCGATATCGTTCGCCGTTGACGGTAACGTTTCTTTCACGGTCGTCTTTGAAGAAAAATGAACCGATGATGCCACCAGCCCATAAACCACACCAAACTGTCGTTTTTTCGGGATGCATTGGTAATTCATGTATGGCATGAGGCTGTTTATCACTTCAGATGCGACAGTTTTGCTTGTTTACGTATCCGATTTGTTGATTAAGCAGGTTGATTATGACGAACATAAAATGGACGTATCAAACGATGTACATTTGTCACAGAGCACTAATTTTGATAATAAATTTCAACGATTTGCAATCGTTCTCGTTTGTTAGTCTTTCCATGATGAAATGGCAGAGTATACTGTACACTTTTCACTTTGCCAGATGACGTTTGGACGCCATTACCAACCAGAAAAACTGAAGAAAACCTGAAAAACTTAAATCTTAAAAAATCATATCAATCAAATCTATTTATATATCTATCTATATATATAAAAATCAATTGCTGTGCGTTAGTCTCGCTAAAGCTCGAGAACGGTTGGACCGATTTGGCTCATTTTGGTCTTAAATTATTGGTAGAGTATTCCGGAAGGTTTAAAAGGTTTTATTTGAAGTGATAGATGGCGTTGGAGATGAGATTTTTGCAATTAATTTTTTTTTACCACAAAACAACGTTTTCCGGGTCAGCTAGTATATGCTAAAAAAAAAATTTAATAACAGAAAAAAATAAAAATAATTATGAAAAAAGCACAAGCTAAATCCAAATTTCGTCCGTTAAACAGGTTGAAAAAATCTAAATTGGTATAGTCAGGGACTGAGACATCATCATTGATGGGTCGAATCTCGGCTGCAGTATTACTTCAGACAAATTTTAGCTGGATACGAAAATAAAAAATTTTGAGATGTCCAGATTTATTACGTTTGGTTACGTTTTCACCTCTACTCAATCTCATATAAACATTAACCCTTAGCTGCAACGAGGTAGCGAGCCTGGGGTAATATCACGGATCACTTCCCATATAATCGGAAATATGCCCACCTTAATGTATCGGCTGGTTACAAACTTATATACAAGAAAACAATTATTTTAATCTATTATGTAATCTCTCCCTTCTTTAATAACTTCTTCCCACCTCTCTGGGAGCTTTTTAATTTCTTTCTCATAAAACTCGCGTGGTTTTTCTGAAAAAAAAGCGTTCGATTCGATTTTTCACTTCCTCGTCGTTATGGAAATTCAAATGCTTTAAGTGGTTGCTCAGACTGCGAAATAGGTGGTAGTCGGTCGAGGCATAGTCTGGGGAGTACGGTGGGTGAGGTAAAACTTCCCACCCAAGCTGTGACAGTTTCTGACGAGTCCGCAAGGCAGTGTGAGGCTTTGGTGAGAGTGAGATACCCACACATCGATATTGCTCACAAATCTGAGTTCTTTTATGACCCCGTGAACGGTTGAGACTGATTTTTTTGATTATTTCTGCTATCTCCCTAACTGTTGCACGGGGATTAACAATAATTAAATCTCTCACCTCTTGGAAAACAATCTCTTTTGGGTCCTGATCTGGGAGCGTCCGCTACTGAGAAGTCGCCCGTAGAAGATCTTTTAAACCATTTCTGCCAAGTTCTTTAATTTGGTTTGTTTTCTTCATAAATAGACTTTATTTTTCGGCTGGCTTCAGCAGCCGTTTTTCCTTTTCGAAAATAATACAGCTTAATATATCTAAAATGCTCTTTTTCGCCCATTTTTCCCACTTTTTAAAGGCTTTTTAAAACGCTATAACCACCCACGACTAGAAGGAGAACACAAGTAAACAATAGTAAACAGTTTAGAGAAGGGCTGGATGGAAGTTATGATGGTGTTTAAAGGAACTCTACGTCAACTATATGTATGGTGAACTAACGAATTAACTGAACGAACTTTCCGAACAACCCATTACTACGTAGTCAATCTACAGTTAAGGATGTTATTTATTACATTGCAATAAAAGTAAGCAATAGTGTAGTGTAATTTTAAAAATATCTTATACACTTCCATTATTTAGAAGCATACAATGTAGAGAAGATATTCAACTCATCTGTTAGCAATCCAAGAAAAATTGATAGCTTCAATATTAAACACTCAATCAAATCAAAGGAGAAAACTAGACATCCTCTTAATATTCTTTTCACTGTGTTCATCATTCCACTGACACATTCTAAACTAGCATGACGACCAGACATTGAAGCTTTTTTAGAAATTGTGGGTTTTTTATTGCTTCAACACTCCAATTGTTTGTGACCAGGTGGCCGGACTGGCTTCAGGCATTTCTGCATACAAGCATTTAAATCTAAATGGGGAGCAAATAAAGTGTTGTGCCAATATTTTAACCATATTTTTCAATATTCCAACCACATTTAGTTCCATAAATGATGTACTAGCAGTCATCGTAGATGCATGCAGTTGGAAATGGTCATAGTGTTGCGTTGCAGATGTTACCAAGTGTTCTAAGCACTTAGCCCCTGTACAATTGGTCATCTCAATTTGACAAAATGTCAACACCTCAATTAGAAGCTGTCAATCATATGGACCCCATTGTAAGTAATAAAAGGAATAAATGCCAAATGGCCGGACAGCCTAAACACAACTGGTAACTCTTCTAATCCGTACGACAGTAAACGTCGCCTTTTTCATACTGGCCACTCGATTTTCTTTATCGTTTTGTCTATTTCAATTTATGAAACATGAAATTTTAAACGGTTTTCGTTAGTTCTGACACTGCTGTTTCGTATTAATATGGGCTTAATAAAATGTAAAACTTTTTGTGAAATGTCCAACAGCGGTGAAATGCCATTTGGCTGTCTGCAATGGTCCGATAGCAGACATGTGAGAGGATTTAAACGGTTTTATTGGTAGCAATTTGTTAAGCCGTTAGCTGACATTAAACATGCGTATGAAAAATTAATGTTCCATGACATTTGGGGAAAATCTAGGTTGATGCGTGCTCGTATGTTGCCACCGACCCACATTGCTATTTAATATGTTGTCGTTATTCTAGATAAATGCAATTAATGTGTGAAATAGCAACTGCATTTCGGTATCGGAGAAGTAATCCCGAGTATCGTTGCAGTCCATCAAGGAATACGAGTCATAGCGCAACAAAGTCTCTGGTGGATTCAGTTTTTTCTAAAGCAGATGCAAAGATTTCACATGGACAACACATGTGAAGCGTGCTTTCATCACACCCGTCTAGAACAGCAACATTAACAAATTAATTTTCTGATCTTTTTCTTTACATACAATGGGGAAGTTAGCATTGGAATGTGGTAGCATAGTAAGTATTAGATTGTAAAATTATGAACGATTTGCAAATACACATTTATGTGTTTAAGGCAGGAAGGCTACTTATTTTTAAGAACGTTTTGAGAGAGAAGATCAGTGATTTTGATTTGTTTTTACGCAAAGAATCCGAGAAGTGTACCTTCCGAACGAATGTCCTTCCATATTTGCACATTGAATATGTATTGTTTTGTTTTTCGTTTAATTTAATTTTAAAGTTGCAGCTGTTAAAGTTGCAGCATTGAACAGTTGATTATACACAGGTTTGTTCTCACAGAATTTTCAATAACCCAATGTCTGTTGAACGTTTTAATGATAATAATAATAATTTTGTATTGATTAGAGGCATAATCTTAGTGCTTTTGCCAAATGATTTCCTATTGACGGTAGTAAAGAAAATAAGTTGAATATTTATTTTTTTTTTGTGCCGGAAATTGATTTTCGGGATTATGAAAAATTGACCATCTGCAGAATATATTTTCCAATAATACAGGGTGGCGCAACAGAACGTGCATATTGCATCATCTTTTTTTGTGGGGCGCCTACATCGTTGGGTTGGCGGGGCTCATGGAGTTTTAGTCGCTATGAATCACTTCGACGGGAAGCGTCGCTCATTTTGCGAGAACTTTCGTTCATGTATTGCTACTAGGCGACTATATTGTGCTGAATATGGACTACGGCGAATTAGTGAAGCTCCGAGTGTTAATTTAATTAAAATATGGGTAAAGCGTGTTGAAGAGACCGGTTCAACATTTAAACCACAAGCAAATGGTCGCCCAAGAACATCTAGGACCGAAGACAATGTTTAGAGAGTTATGGAGTCAGTACGAGATCGCAAGAGATCGTCTGTCTTAAAATTATCGCGACGAAGTTTGCAACGAATTTTAACATTGGATCTTAAACTGCATCCATATAAGCTGCAATTAACACAAGAATTGAAAGAGTCTGACTTCATAGCAAGGCTCGCATTTGCTAATGAAATGCTTAATCGATTCTCCAATTTTGACAATATCCTTTTCTCTGACGAGACTCATTTCCTTATGAATGGGTTCGTAAACCGTCAAAATTGTCGTTACTGGAACAGTGAAAATCCCAAAATCAAACACCAGAAACCATTGCATAGTCCTAAAGTGACAGTATGGGCAGCAATCTCTGGCAGAGGAATAATTGGTCCTTTTTTCTTCGAAAATGCGCGGGGACAAAACGTCACGGTTAATACGGAACGCTATGTTGAGATGTTGGATGGATTTTTGGCTCCAGAAATTGAAATTTCAAGAATAGTGAATTCCAGAACTTGGTTCCAACAAGATGGAGCTACCTGTCACACATGGCGGCGGTGAAGCAGATGTTCCCTGGGGGACTGATTTCGAAAAGAGATAATATCCCATGGCCCCTACGTAATCCAGACTTGACGCCTCTTGACTTTTTTTTGTGGGGATACCTCAAACACAAAGTCTACAGTAATAATCCAAGAAACATCGTTCAGCTCAAGGAGAATATCCGTGGTGAAATGGCAGCCATTACACCAGTATTACTGAAGAAAGTTTTCAATAATTTTCGTTTGCGATTAGAGGAGTGCCGTCGTAGAGAGGGTTATTTTTAAAAAATAAACTCCATTTATTACTCTACAATGCCTTAGATTTATTTTAACCATACCCTTTGTATTTATTTTTTGTATTTGTATTGTAAGCAATATTTTGTATTTGTATTTGTATTTGTAAGCAATTACGAAAGCTCTTGATTTAGTTGATCATGAAATAACGCTGCAGAAATTAGAATTCTATGGAGTAGCAGGGAAAGGGCTGGAATTATTTAAAGACTACTTATAAAATGGGAGACAGTTTGTACAAGTAAACCGTTGTAAAACCGTTGAAATGGTAAATGTTAAATACGGAGTACCGCCAGGTAGCTGTTTCGGGCCGTTATTATTTTCAATTTTTTTCAATGATATTTATAATTTGAATCTTATTAGTAAAATGTATATGCTTGTGGATGACGTTTGCTTATTTTTTATTTATTTCTTCTTTTGCAGTTAATTATACTTTTAAATAATATTTAAATTTGTAAATACTTTGTACATGTTTCTTGGGCAATTTGCCTCAAATGTGCCTTAAAGGCGCTGAGGCCATTTTTAGTCTTATATATGTTTGTACATGAATAGTTAATTAATATATAATACGAGTATATACCTATATATAATTAAACAAAAATGAAGTCATTTGCTTTTTGATTAGAATATGATCAAACTTTCAAAATTCGCACCACTACGAAGGCACACTTTTTTCCAGGGCCCTGCCCGATATTCTCCAAAATAAGCTAAAAATTTGGCTGATGGGAGAAAACGTTATCCAAATTTAATACCCAAAGAATTCGCTTAGAAGGTTGTTGAAGACAATAATGCTCAATCTTCAACTTTCACGCATTCTTCTATTTCTGTGTCAAATTAAATTCAAGAAATTGCATTAAACTTGCCAGAAAGGTATACAGGATGTCCGTCGGGAGGGTATACTACTTTGTTTGTGTATAATTTTTGATTAAGTGAAAGAGAATGGATCTTATATTGATAAATGTTTTATTTAATGTCGGCAATTATGTATGGAATACAATATTAGATAAATGTCCGCCTCTGTTAGCCTCACAAATGCGAGCTTACACATTTCACGCGGTATTTCATTAATTTCATCACGAATATTTTGTTTGAGTTGCTGAAGCATTTCTGGTTTGTTTGGATAGACCTTGCTTTTCAGATATCCCCACAAAAAGAAGTCCGGAGCAGTCAAATCAGGCAACCGTGGAGGCCAATCAAACATCACCATTTCTTGAAATAACTTGTTGTGGAAAGAGGTCCCATAATTCCATTGCAATCCTGTCTGTATGCGATGTGGCACCGTCTTGCTGATACCACATGTTTATCAAGCCCAAAGCATGCAGTTGTGGCGTTAAAAAGTATTCAATCATGTCACGATATCGCTTCCCTTTGGCAGTTACCGTTACGCCGTTTTCTGTTTAAAATAAGTAAGGTCCAATGATTCCTGCTGACCAAATTGCACACCAGACTGTCACTTTTAATGGATGCAAAGGTGACTGATGAATAATTTGAGGGTTTTCCATTGCCCAGAACCGACTATTCTGTTTATTCACATCCATCCATCCATTCAAATGAAAATGTGCTTCTTCACTCATTATGATTTTTTTCATGAAAATCGAGATTGTCATGGGCGAGCTGTAACATCCTATTGGCATATGTCGGCGGCGTAAATGGTCTCGTGGAAGAAGCTCTTGTGTCAACTGAATCTTAGATGGAAACAAATGCAAATCCTTGCGCAAAATTTGTGGCCACAGTTGTTCTTTGAAAACCAAGCTCTTGAGCGCAGTAATGTTTTCAGCCGATCTTGCAGTACGTTGTGGTCCTTGCTTGGCCCTATCAGCTACGACGCTCTTTATTCGAAATCATTCACTACACGATAAATAGTGCATCTTGTTGGCACGTTGTTTCTCCCAAAAATTTCACGTAACTTTCTCATCGCCACAGTAATCGGTGGTTGATTTTGATAAAACGATTATATATAACGATTAAAACACGTTGCCAAATATGAACTGTCAAGACTAATGTTTACTAAAATGTTGGCAAAACAAAGTAGTATACCTTCCCGACAGACACCCTGTATATAGAATTGATAGACTGATCATCGCCCAGGCCAAACGACTAAGGTTTAGAGTCACGGAAATTGGGGTATACTTACTCCTTACAGAATCGCGCTCCTATTCTGTAAGAAGGCTTTTTTTAACTTCATATTTTCAGGGCTAAAAACAGTGCAAAAATAAGCAAATCTTGCACTATCGCCCTGCGCAAACGGCCAGAACTACACCCAAGAAAATTGGTGTCCATATTCTCCCTCTAAAGCAAACATGTGGTAAGAAAGGGTTCTTGCTTTAACGTTTACAAACAGGGTAAAAAGGGACAAAATCAAATACCTTCACCTAACTCAAACGGCTTGAGCTAGAATCATGACAATTGATGTCCATATTCCCCTTCCAGAGCAAATATGCGATAAGAAAAAAAAAAGAGTAAAAATATCGCTCAGCGCAGAGAGTGTAGCTCTGGCCGTATTCTCCCTCTAAAGCAAGAAAGGGTAAGAAAGGGCTTTTGCTTTAATGATTAAAACAGGGTAAAAAGGGACAAAATCAAGTACCTTCACTCAACTCAAACGGCTTGAGCTAGAATCATGAAAACTAGCGTCCGCATTCCCCTTCCAGAGCAAACATGCGGTAAGAAGGAGTTTTAACGTTTAAAAACGGGATAAAAAGACACATTCAGTTCAAACGGCTAGAGCTAGAATCATAAAATTGGTATCCGTATCTAGAATACAGTTTTAGTAAAAAGAGATTTTTTCAAATTCGTACTTTTAGGGCTATAAGCAACGTAAAAATAGACGAATCTGGTGACACAACACAGTTCAAAGGGCCAGAACTTGAATCATGAAAATTGGTGTCCATGTTCTACTTTCAGATTAAACATGATATAAAAAGAGATTTTTCTAATTGCGAACTTTTAGGACGAAGCAGTTATTAACGCCAAGCTCACACGGCTGAAGCTAGCATCATGAAAATTTGTGTTCACGTTGCCCATCCAGAACAGGCAGACGATAAGAAGGTATGCTTTTATGGTAAAAAGATACACTTTTATGGTCAAATTGCTAGTGCTAAAATCATGGAAATTACCAACACTATTCCTCTTACAAACTAAGGTTAAGTAAGGTGGTTACTAAACGGATAAACTTTGAACCATGAAAATTGTTGCACTCATAGCCCTTAAAGATTAAACGTTTAGAAAGAATTTAATTTTATATATTTTTTTTTATTTTTTAGATGTAAAAACTAGGACAAAAAGGGACGAAGCTGTTATCAATGCCAAGCTCACACGTCCATCCAGAACAGGCAAGCGATAAGAAGACATGCTTTGATGGTAAAAAGGGTAAAAATCGGTACGACTGCCCAGCTCAAACTGCTAGAGTTAGAATCATGGGAATTACCATCTCTATTCTACTTACAAACTGAACGCGCGATAAGGAGGATAAAATAAAGGGGTTAAATGTTGTCACTGGCATGACTAAACGGGTAAACCTAGAGTCATGAAAGTTGCTGGATTCATAACTCTTAAAGATTAAACGCCGAGTAAGAATTTCATTTTATATTTTTGTGGGATAAAACTGGTAGGTACGGGAGAAAAATGGTAAACGGATAGAAGTTAAGATCATCAACATTATGGTGCACATTCTTCTTACAGAATAGATGCACGACAAGGAACGATGTAAAGTAATTGTCAGCTTTAGGTGAAACTGGGGGTAGAAGAGGGCCATAAACAGTACCATCGCTCATAACAAATGCCTGAAGCTAAGATCACGAAGCTGTATTTGTGTATGCTCTGCTTTTACAATGTAGGATATTTTCGAAATTGGTATTTTTAAGGGGTAGAGCAAGAAAAAAGGGGTAAAATTATCTCTACGGCCAAGAACAAAAGAGTAAAGCCTTAATCATCAAATTGAAGGTGTAGTCACCTACTAGCTAGGCTATGAATGAGAAAAGATTTATAAAAAACATGAAAGAATGAGGACAAAACTGATACCATTGAAGGATCAAAAACGGATTATTAATGTGAACATTACTATTACAGGAAAGGCGTACGATAAAGACATTTTTCGTGATCCTTCTCTCAAGATATGAGGGCGGTGAAGAGTAATTTTCGAAAAATCGTTTTTTAGGGATAAAACAGGGAAAAAAGGAACCAAAAATCAGAGCGCCATATGAAAAATTACTGAAATAAAAGCCATCTATGAATTTCTCTTAGACCGTTGTAGCGCAATGTTTGAAATTCTTTCTTTTAAAATATAAATTAGCAAGAAAGGGGAATAACTGATACATCCGCCTGGAGCCAAATGGCAGAAACTCATGAAAATAGAAATATACATATATATTCTGTCATCAACTAAAACATAACGAAAATACAGACTTTCGAATTCGAACAGAAAGTAAATGGGTTGAAAATTTAACCAGACTTCATTTGAAGGCTGAATGTGAAAATAACAGATTTTACGAAAATCTAGAACAACAGAAGGAACAAAAACGATTCTAGCATCCAGGTTAAAGAGCTGCATCCGAAACTTGAATTATTGAGAGCTTAACCGAATGTGGGACAAAGCAAATAGCACCACTTTAACTAAACCGTTGAAGCCAGAATCATAGAAATTGACAAAGGGACTCCACAGGTAGAGATAAATAAATTGCGGAGGAATTCAAGTTCTGAATTATTTTTTTAATTAAAATATGGAATCACGCGTACAAATTTATTTCTAAATTGCATCCTAATTTATTTCTAAATTAAAAACTATAAGCGAGCAATTCCAAAACTAGCCGACCTGATGTATAGATGGTGCCAGTAGTTTGAAAAAAATTATTTTGGTGAAAAGTGGCAACCTTATAAAACCTATGTTTTAAGTTTCAAGTCGCCACGTTGTTTAGTATTTTTATTCGAGCCAATAAAATAAACGATCTCAGTGAATTTGTGAACATGAAAGAAATTGGTCATCTTTACCTTCCATTTGAAAGATCTCAGTACAACCAATATTAAAACCGAGTTACATTCTACTCAGGGGAAATCTGTTCCTTCATTTACGGCTGTAAAATATTAGGTAGCAGAGTTTAAACAAGACCATACGAGCTGCCAAGAGGAACATCGTGGTGGTCGACCAACTGAGGTGTCCATGCCAGACACGGTTAAGAAAATGTATAAAATGGTACTGGTTAATTGTCGGCTAAAGGCGCATGAGTTAGCTGAAATGATACACATTTCAAAAAGTGCTATACATCGTATATTTACCGAAGATTTGAAGGGGGGAAAGCTTTGTTCAAGATGGGTGCCGCGCTTGTTTGCAATAGAGCAAAAACAACGTCGTGAAAATGTTCCAGTAGAGTGTTTGGTGAAGTTTTCACTGTAATAAAGCAGAATTTGCGTCGATTTATAACCATGAACCAATACTTAACCATGATTTATAACATGGGTCCACCACTTTACAACTGAGACAAAGGAACAGTGAAAGCAGTCGTTTCCAAAGAAGGCGAAGACGATTCCATCTTTTAGCTGCGCGTTGGATTATTTTTATTGATTATTTTCAGAAAAAACCATCAACGGCGAATATTATGCTAATTTATTGCAACATGAAATTAAGGAAAAAGTCCGCATTTGGCGAAAAAGAAAATGTTGTTTCATCAAGACAATGCTACAGTTCCACTCTTGCGACGGACAAAATTAAAGAACTAAAGTTCAAATTGCTTCATCACGTAATTTTATTATTTCTTCGTCAGATTTGGCCTCCTCGGACTATTTTCTATTTCCAAACTTAAGCCACAGAGACACTTTTTCAACGCTGCCAAATATTTTTGTAGTTACTTCACTTTTAGACAAAAGTCAAAAAACAAAAAACAATCTAAAAAATTTTAAAATGTAAATTTAAATGTAAATCCAAATCTAATATTTCCTCGCATAACAAATTGACAAAAGCTAAATTCAGCAGAAGGAAAACTAAATTGGCAACATTGATTACATATCATCGCATATACAATTCTTCGCTCGTCGAAACATAAACATGGACTATACCGATGAACTCTGGCGGATCAGTCTTAATTGGACGTCCAAAGGTGCATCATAAATTGTTGTACGACCCTGTTTGAGTTCAATAATTGCATTAAACACAGTTGCAATTTTTGAACCAAATGTACTACAAACGATGCCCTTTCCGGCTTTGACCACTACACGGAATTCAGGATTTAGTCGTCTACAGCTATGAATTCTTTTCAAAATATCGTAGTAAATAGCTGAAAGGTTTTATTTGTAAAAAAGTAATATGGCATCACCTTTCGATGGATTTCCACAGAAATATACTTCCTTGTTCTCTAATCACATTCATATTACTTACTGTCATAATAAATGTTTAATTTAATACGTATTCTGTGATTGTTTTTATATTTAGCAAATCAGCAATTAATTTTGCCTATTGAAATCTCCATGTTGTAAAGGGTCTTTCACTTTATTTCTTTAGCACTAAGCGGTCATTACATTTTCTTTATTCATTCTTGGTGCAGCAGCAAATGAAGTTTCAGAAAACTTTTTAACTTTTCCAAAAACAAAAAAAA
>JAHXMU010000077.1:0-43804 GCA_019455685.1 Philornis downsi
CATCTATCGGAGAAATAATACATTTATTTTTATTATACCTTATGTGTTAGGAAGTGTTCAGAAAAATTAGCAAATTTGTTTGGGGTCTTCGTGTGGGAAAAAAGTATAGTTTTGCCCATGTAGTGGTTTTAAAATCGTTGGTCTGGCAATGCTGTCAGATGTTTAATACCTATCATGTAGAGTGTTATTTATTAAAGGAAATGTTTGCCATTTACGAATGTGGATCATTTAATAACGGAAAAACGCATATAAATTGTTAAAACGTACTACAAAAGTGGTGATTCAAAAGTGGGCTTTTTATCGAACAACATTTTCTTCAGCAATGAAGTTTATTTCTCAATCGGTGGTTACCTCAACAAGCAAAATTCTCGCATATAGTGGACTGAGAATCCAGAAATGATTGTAAAAAAGCCAATGCATTCGGAAAAAGTGACTGTTTGGCATTCATTATGGTCTGGAGGTGTCATTGAGCCGTATTTTTTCAAAAAACAACCTCAAAAGGATCCACTGCTTCAACCAATCCAGAGGCGGTCATTTAAATGACTATTTCATACATAACGGCAAGGTTCAAGCATTGTAATGAAATAAAAGTTTAATTGAAGTTTTAGATTTATGTGTGTTTAATTTAACTTGACTTGACAAAGAAAAATGGTAATTTTATATAACATGATAATCTAAAAGACTGACCCCCATGTGGCAGCTGTCTGATTTTTTCAGTGCGGACAGCTTCACACTATTTTTACGATATTGCGTATCAACCCGCTCTGATTTATCCATCGGTCACTGTTCGCAGCAATTAGGATTGGTTTGCGTAACTATGTGGTTTAAACAAAAAAACTTAACCCAAAAGTGTATAAAAAGCGAATCGTTCAAGAAGCCGTAAAGACCGTCTATTGGAGTTCTTAGTAAAGCTGGAGGAAGAACCGCTTTTTTGTAATTGAAAACGGTGTTTTGTATTTACTTAGTGAGCAAAATTCTCACTTGATTCGATGGATAATCAAAAGCAAGAAAGGTGCCAATGCACCCCGCGAAATCCACTCTTTGGCTCAATTTATTGTGGATTATCGATCCGCTATCATTTAAGTTAAGCTAATATTGACACAAAAGTTTGGAACAAGCCTAAAACGGAAAGAAAGGAACTAAAGTTAAGAAACTCAAATGATTTTTTTAAATTCTCACAAATTATTTTGGGCGACTTTTAGTTGTGGGTGTTATTTCTCTCCCAACTTACTCACTCAACGGGACCTTCAGTGTAACGACATTTCCGAACGTTACAATTTGAGTAGTATTTAGCAGGCTTGTAGATTACTGGACTACTCGAAGTACTCGTCAGACACATCGAGGTGACCGTCGCTCAAATAATTATAGGTGGCTGCATGCGGGATTGAACCCGGAATGAAGCGAACGGTAGTGGCGTGTACTAGCACCATCACGCTAAGGTCGATCTAAAAATAAAAATAGAATTCGTGTAAGCTCACTGAATGTGAGAAGCTCTCCCATATCTCTTTCATGGGATGCAAGGGAATTTGCTTTTTTTTATTTCTCTTTCCACACCTTTCTCAAATTTCCGTCAAATCTATATGATCTAACGTTTGCGCTCATCGTTGACGATATGCTGGTTGGATGTAAGACTTAGGTAAAACGTCTTCCTCTTATATGTAACTTATATAATTAATCTACCAAAGTAATATCAATGGAAATGTATTTTTAATATTTTTCATAATTAAGGCCGTTGCTTGCAGATGTATTATACGAGGTGTGATAAAAAAATAACCCTTATTTTTAAAGTTCGTGAGTTATGTTCGATTTTCGATTTTTTTTTCTGTTATGTTGGTACACATGTCTGTTATATATGTTGACAACGTCAGCCATTTTGGATTGTCAGTTTGTTTGTGACAGATAAAAAGGTTAGTCGTGTTTTGGTGTGCTCTTCGATTTTTTACTATTCGAAAAAATGGATCAAAGAAACTGTATTTAGTTTTGTGTAAAAAATGGAATTAAATGTGCAAAGACATTTGAAATGTTGACTGAGGCGTTTGGTGGGTCTACTATAGGCAGAACACAAGTTCAATTATGGTATAACCGGTTTAAGGAAGGCCGACAAGATGTCAATGACGATGCTCGTCCTGTTTGCCCGAGCTCGTCAACAACCGATGAAAACATTGAAACAGTGAAGAAAATGATTTGCTGATCATGTTGGCATATCGTTCGGCTCATGCCAAGCAATTTTTACGGATGTTTTAGGTATGAAACGTGCGGCAGCGAAGATTGTTCCAAAATTGCTGCATTTTAAGCAAAAACAACGTCGCATGAACATCGCTCAGAAGTTGTTGAACGTCGTCAACGACGATCCAGATCTCCTCAAAAAGGTCATAACTGGTGACGAATCATGGGTGTATGGCTACGACATTGAAACCAAAGCCCAATCATCCCAATGGAAGCGTAGAGAAGAGCCAAGAAGAAAAAGCACGTCAAGTTCGGTCAAATGTGAAGGTTTTGCTCACTGTTTTCTCCGATTGCAATGGTGTGGTGCATCATGAATTCTTGCCACAAGGTCGAACGGTCAATAAGGAATACTACCTTGAAGTTATGCGCCGTTTGCGCGAAGTAATTCGTCAGAAACGCACAGAATTGGGGAAAACCAATCATGGATTTTGCACAATGATAACGCACCAGCTCACACATCGATGCTTGTGCGTGAGTTTTTGGCCAAAAACAACACCGCAATCATGCCTCAACCACCGTATTCACCGGACTTGGTCCCCGCTGACTTTTTCCTCTTCCCAAAACTGAAGACACCGATGAAAGGAAAGCGTTTTGCTACGATTGAGGAGATAAAAAAAAATCGAAACAGGAGCTGTTAGCGATACCAAAAGGCGCGTTTCAGAAGTGTTTCGAGGATTGGAAAAAATGTTGGCATAAGTGTGTTGTATCTGAGGGGGATTAATTTGAAGGGGACAAGATAGTTATTGATGAATAAATTATATACTTTTTGAAAAAATTGAAAATAACGGTTATTTTTTGATCACACCTCGTATATAAAATATAAATATATTAAAAAAATATCAATGGAAATTTATTTTTAATATTTTTTTTTTTTGCAGATGTATTGTATATAAAATTTCTATCAACTAATACCGCACAATTCGTCTAATTAAAATATAATTGTAAAAAATTTGAGAAAATATTAAAATGACTCTAGTTTTCTAAAAATCGGTTCCTACCTTTCAAAGACAAGTTTTTTCTACTCTTCCAATTGATCCATAATGTCTTCGACGATGTATCGATTCATTGCCGGAAAAGTGGACGCATCCAAAAAGTCCTTTTTTTATTAAATACGAGTACTTCGAGTTTCCCTTTCTGACATTGAAAAATCGGCTCTTTTGACATTCCCAATGTTTACATTGTCGCTATCGCCATATATTATTTTTATTTAGCAAATAAAGGATCAAATTTTTAATAAGAAAAAAATCTTAAAAATCCAATTTTTTAGGTATGGGATGATTTAAGCCTTGCCTTTCTATTTAAACATTAACTGCCTGTGATTACAAGATATTTTCGTGCAAAAATTGAACCTCCTCGTATATTGTATATATACAATTTTGGAAAATATAATAATATCGCAGTAAATGCTACAGATACGTACTGATAAGTGTTACTACCAGTATGTTACTTAAAGATGTTAAAAGATGTTATCTTCCCTCAATTCAATTCTGTATGGTTTCAACAAGATGGTGTTCAATCTTGTTATGGCCAACTTACAGTGAAAATTCCATAACAAGATGTATTCAGGGAACTCTACAGTCTGCTTGCTGGCCCCATGCGTCTCCTCCTTACAGCCTTACAGGCTATTTTTTTTGAGTTATTATTGAGTTATTGGAAGCAAAACACCAACAAATTTGCTTATTTACAGCTATGCATTCGAAACATAATTGAGGTAATTCTTACTGAAAACCTGTTGGCAGTAATGAATATGAATAATAATAAATGCGCCACGGGACATTAATGTTACTTACATGCAATTGTATTTAAAACCCTTTAACATATTTAACACAAAAATGTATTAAAATGTATTATTTTTTTATTTCTTTTTTAACTTTTTTATAAGTAAATATTATAACTTTCATCTCCCTTGGTTTTAACTAAAAGTAAGACAAAAAAAAAAAAATAATTCCAAATCAATTTCAAATAGTTTAATAATTCCAATAATAAAATTTATTTATTTATTTATTTATATCTTTTTGGTCTTTTTCAGGTAATGAACATTAAACACTTCCATCTAGAGTTACCAGCTGCCAATTAAATGCAAAATCTCTGGATTAGCAAGGCAAACAACCGGGGCAAGTAAGATAATAATAATTTAAGTCTTTGTGTTTTAATGTTCACAAAAATAGCTTGAAAAGAAACATACAAGTTTCATGCTAATTATAGCGTTATTTATTATACAGAGTTGTCTATTTAGTGGTCTTAAAACGGCTGGTCATCTGAAGTGTTATTTGCTTAGTGAAAGGTTTGCCATCTACAAATAAGGATCGTTTAACTACTGAAGAACGCGTAAAAATAGTTAAAGCTTACTACAAAAGGGGTAATTCAAAAGTGGGAACTTTTCGTGCATTACGGGGTCATTATAATCGACCTACTGTGCAAGGAATTAGCAAGATTATGTGGGCGAATTCTATACTAGACGACCTAACAAAGAAGATACAAAAAAGTTGGGGAAATTTTCTCTATTTTTCAACATAATCTCCTTTTATCTCGATACACTTCCAGCGATATTAAATAGTTTCTACACCATGTTTATAGTAAGAATTGTCGAAAATCCTTCCAATCCATCAACCGCAGATTCCACCTCTTCATTGTTGGCAAATCTTTTACCCTTGAAACATTTTTTCAAGTTTAGAAATAGAAAATAGCCCCAGTGAGCTAAAGCTGGTGAATAAGGTGCATCGAAATTAACTTAAATTCATTAATTTTAGTCATCGCAATAGTGGGTATGTGAACTGGAGCATCGTCTTGATGAAACAACACTTTCTTTCCATAGCCTTGCCTGCAGATGAAACCGTCTTTGATTTCTTTGAGCACGATTCTCTCATTCCAATCTACTGCTTTGACTGTTCTTTTGTCTCAGGTGTGAAGTTGTGGACCCATATCTCATCCATAATTATAAAACCACCAAAAATTCAAAAAAAAAAAAAAATTATTGCGGTGAAACGTCGCCAAACTCTCTACTGAAACATGTTCACGACGCTGTTTTTGCTCTGTTGAAAGCAAGCGCGGCACCCATGCAAAAGTATATATATATATACATGCAAATTATATCACTTTTTTAAATGCACCTTCACGCACCTTCAGTCGACAACCATCCAATACCATTTTCGGGATTTTCTTAATCATGTCTGGTGTGGACATCTCAATTAGTCGACCACTGCTGCGTCCGTCTCGGCAGCTCGTATGGTCTCGTTTAAACTCTGCTACCCAATATTTTACAGTTGTAAACGAAGGAGCAGACTCCCACAGAGTAAAATCCAGCTCGGCTTAAATATTGGTTGAACTGAGGCATTTTAAATGGAAATATGGAGGTACATAACGGTGGCCAACTTTTTCCATGTTTACAATTTTACTAAGATCGTTTACTTTCGATGCTCAGATAAAAACACTAAGCAATGTGGCGCATTTAAACTTAAAATGTTTTTTTTATAAGGTTGCCACTTTCCACCAACATAATTTTTTTCACGCTACTGGGACCGTTTATACGTCAGGTCGGCTAGTTTTTGGTCCGCTCTCGTAACTAGTTTTGGTTAGAATCGATACAAATCTATTTCACTTATTGTATTTCATCAGTCGTCCAGCCAGCCAGAGAGACTGACAGGTAGACCGATATAGCCCAATCACCTTGTAAAGTCCTGAAAAGGATATCGTGCTTAAGTTATCTCCTTCTATGCATTATACTTCTTTTCTTCTTTTTGATACAATCTCATACAACTGCTTGCATTTTTAACAAGAAGTATTAAACTATCTATTAGATGCGCAACTAAGTTCTTGCAGTTTTTTTTATAAATATGCAACTTTATTATGAAAACATGTTTATAAATGATTCATTAAAAGTATTGTCCATCGCTAGCTATTACTTTTTCCCATCTTTTTGGCAACGATCGAATTCCGTCACGATAAAACTGTTTATCTTTTGAGGCTATCCACGTATCTAGCCATCCCTTAATGTCGTCATATGGGTGGAACTGCTGGTCAGTCAAACCGAGTGCCATCGAACGCAGCATGTAATGATCGGACGGCACAATATGTGGAGGATATGGTAAGACTTCCAATTTCAGCGTTTCCAGGTAGGTTTTAACCGTCTTAGCCACGTGAGGCCGGGTGTTGTCATACTGAATAATTCCTTTTTCGTGCCTATCCGCGTATTGTGAGTATTTCTCGCGCAGAGCTCGGCTCAATCGCATTAATTGAAGTCGATACCGATCCCCAGTGATGGTTTCGCTTGGTTTCAACAGCTCGTAAAGAATAACATCGACCTGGTCCCACCAAATACAGAGCATAGACGACATAGAAGCGTGACCATGACTTTATTTTCTTTGGATTGCTGCAATGAATCCACCCTCTACAATATGAGGAAGAAAACCCTTTTTTGGCACTGAAACAGAGTTGTTTATCGACGAAAAACGATGCTCAACATTTCTTGGCTTTAACTCATAGGGATCCCAAGTTTTTTGAATCATTCCTAACGCATGGAATCGCTTGAAAATGCCTTGGTGGGTAACTTCTAATACTGAAGCAAGCTCTATCTGCGTTTGACACTGGGGATCCGTGTCAAGCAATGCCGTCAATTTAGTGTCTTCGAAGACTTTTCGTTTTCCTTCACGCGAAAGGTCGTCAACATCCAAATCACCGTCTTTAAAGCAACGTAACCCGTCTCGACACGTTGTTTCACTTAAAGCAGCATCTCCGTAAACGTTTTGAAACTCTCGATGAGCTTCAACCGCCGTTTTCTTGGATTGAAAGAAGAAAATCAATACTTCCCACATATTCGTATAACGTATATTTGGCACAAAATCATTTCGTATATATTCACACTGCCAAAACAATATGACGGCGGTATGTTTACCATTTGTCTATGATCGGCTCAAGATGTTTAGGTTATGACAGAATCGACTGACACTTGCAGCTGGCGCCATCTATTGGCAAACATCGGGGGCTTAGGTACGCACCTAATATAAATTTGCCAAAATTAAGATTTTCGTACGGCTTCCATAGAAAATCATTGCAAATATTATTCTGTAAGTGAAAAAGTTTGAGGCAACAATCAGTATTTGTATGTTACTTTCGCAAGATGCAAATAAGAGCAATATAAATACATATTTTTCACAATGTACCTGGTTCAAAAGTAACTAATGTCACTTCAAAGCCACTTTTTAGCGTGGAGTTTCAAAAATGATTATCATGTACTGAAAACATTTTGTAATTCTTATACAAAGAAGTCAAATTTAAGGGATTTACCGTGCAACGGGGTAATACCTTTAATTAATAACATAAATAAGCCAATTAAACGCCAAAAATTCCCCCTTTTTATGGCTTGCAGATTTAGCGTTTTGTGTTGTCATGTTGCTTTTACTAAACTACATTAAAGTTAAGCGGATTATAAAAGCTCACTGTTTGTTTGATATCAGCATCAGTTATTTGCAATCATCTGCAGCGAAATGTCTTCTTCTCAAAGCTTTGCCATATTCTGTGTTCTACTCATTGTTGGATCTTGGGGATTCACCGCGGCCGATTGGTTAGATGACTTAAACGATGGCACAGTAAGTAAACTATAACCGATTGTTTATGCCTCGATTAGTCTCATTGACATAAATCTGTGTTGTTTTTAGAACCGATTGCTGGACACCGTGAATACAAATGCTGCCAAAGTTAATAGCATCGCCCATAATGTTCGCACTATTGGTCAAATATTACGAAATGTGGATGGGGATGATGATGACGAGGATGAATAATAAATTAATTTTATTTAAGTGAAGCTCAGTAATGTTAATTCAGTGAATTATTTTTTAGATTAAGGACACAGAATTAATATATATGTATATAACATTACACTATGGGCACAATAGACCCTTCTTTGTTTGAACTTGTACACATAGTGTTTGAACTTGTGACCTTGTACGCACAGCTCACCTTTAAATCATATAAAATATTTGAAATAGATAAAAATAAGTTAGATGTGAAAAATAAAAGCTGACTAGAGCCAAAAAAGTTGCTGGTACAGAACAACCGAGTGTTATAATCGGCCAAACCCGGCCATACGCACTCTGTCAAACAAACTACCAAGAATTGTTTTATTAAAAAGCCCACTTAAAGAAATTGCCGAAATTCTATTCATCATCAAGTTTTTACAACTATCCTCTATACTGACATCGAGTTTGAGTCCGATATGTTATTTACTTTGTTTACAGTACTCGATTTCGTTCGTTCATCTCAAGTGTATGCAATTTTTACAAAGAATAAAAATATTGAACAAAGAATTTGATCCAAACTTTGTATTTCAAAAGGAATTTTGTGTGCCAAATTGCTGAAAATTTTATGAAATCCCATTCAAAATTGGTCGAATGGGAGAAGATTTGCTTCGCTCTAGTCGGCCATCAAATTCTTCAATTAAAGTTAACATCGCTAAAGTGAGGGAAATGGTGATTAAAAATTGTGACAGGCAGATAATCCTTGGAGGTTTCGGGTCTCACGAATCAGTTTACAATATTTTAAACGATTACTTGGGTAAGAAGGGCGTTATCTCTTGGTTAATTCCAAAAGAATTTTGCGTTTTTCTTCAAAAACTCAATCGCGAAAAAGGCAACTGAAGATAAATTAGAAAAAGACAATTCTGACTCCACATTCATGAAATGCATATAGCGGTTGATGAGACATGGTTTGCGAGTTTGACCAGCAAACTAGACCAAAGAGCTCCGGAATGACGCCTTCCTGATTGTTTTCCTTGATTATCGCGTTGTTGTTAAATCAAATTTCTTCCCACAAGATCAGACTGTAGTTAATGATTAATATCTAGACGTTATGCATCATTTACACGAACAAATTCGTCAAAAAAGCCAGATTTGAGTAAAGAAACCTCATATGTTTTACATTGCGATAACGCTCCAACTCACAAGTCCATCACTGCGGAGGAATTTCTGGCCAGAGACTTAACAAATATTGAAAAACCACAGCTGATATGGCTAGAGTTGACTTTTTCTCTTTTTAGAACTTAAATTACACCAGCCAACAAGGCTTTGGTGGACTACAGCAACCAAATATCGTTCCTAGGGTGATTTGGTGGGCTGAATTCGAACATATAATTGCTTTTTCTCTATTACGTCAGGTTTTTGAGATAAAAAGAAATACAAAAGAAAATGTTTTTGTTTTTTCGTTTGTTACATAGTTTATTTTAAAAATCAATGAATTTGCACAAGAGAATGGCATTATTTGAACGTCGTTTGTATATTCTTGGTTCGGTTTCACGTATTAGAGTCCAGCAATAGTTTCCCAGCATGCTTTTGTCCCAAAATCCTTAATAATTTCTTTCAATTTTCATTAAATCTTGGTGAGCACGCTCCCCTTGTTCGTCGGACCAATTTTATGTGCAGCGGCGGAAGAAGAACGTCATTTAGATCAGTTAATGGCTTATTTTAAATGTTTTATTTTTCCTGGTGAATACTCAGTTCTTCTTGGCCACTCTGTTCTGACGTAATGATTACATGTAGCGGGACTATTCCATGGACAAAGGAAACAACAATATTTTGTGAAACCTCCTTGCATATCAGTCAACAAACCAATGACCTAAAACAGATTAATTTACAATTATTTACGATGGTCTATACTGTATATGCAAAGAAATTTAAATTACACACCTGAAGGTCACCATAGGCCTTCCATTTATTATCGTTATATTTGAGTAATGCCAAAATTTCAGTCATTGATTCGTAATTTTCCTTTGTATTAACGGCATGAGTAATTGGTATGGTAAATCCCGAATTACATCATTCAGCTCAGCTTAAGTCACTAAATGGCGATCATCACCAGCCTGATACAAACCACCACAGCTGGTGAAAGATGTTTCGAACTCGCTGCTCGTAACACTGGGAATGGCTGGTAATGGATCATTTGTGGACATTGAACTAGTTTGGAAACCGATGGGACATTCGCGTAAGTAATATTTTTTCGATTTTTCGTATTGAATCCAGCAACTTTTATTAAACGGAAATAACAATCGATTTGGTGGTTACTTGTCCCTCTTCAAATTACTGGAATTGAAATATCGAAATAGATCTTCTTGCCATTTGACCGCTTCTATAAAACAGTTTTGCAACTATTGCAAAACATTGTCGGTGTTCACAGTTTGTTCAAGTTTCTCCAAAGTACTGAAATTGAAATATCGAAATAGATCTTCTTGTCATTTGACTACTTCTATAAAACAGTTCTGCAACTATTGCAAAACATTGTCGGTGTCCACGGTTTGTTCAAGTTTCTGACAGCAAAACCAAAATAATGTAAATATGCATATTTTAATCACTCTGATGTTGCATATCCTTTTTTCTAACCAAATATTCACCACACACAAACCAAAAATAGATTGAATCAGTAACACACGATTTCCCTGACATGCTTAAACGCTGCTATTATGAAGATTTACAATGAATGTGGGCTTCTGTCAAATTAATAATTGTGAAATTGTAGTGTCAGTATTGACTGCTTTACAGTATTGCCAGCATGCAATAAAAAAATGAGCAAAACGTGATAGCCCAATTTTTATGTCAGTTTCGAATTCAGCGCATCCGGATTAGTTAAAAAACATGCTTCGTTTTTGCAGTCAATGTTTTTTTTCCAAATGTGTAGACCAGTGTTATCGGTTCGGGCACAAGTTTCCGGGCGATAAAAGATATAAAGGAGAATCGAACAATGCAATAGGGAAGAGTTGTTATGACTAGATTCTTTTTTAGTATAAGCTTGAGGAATTTAGAATTACAAAATTCGCTGCGCACCAAAAACTATACTTTATACGTTGTCAATATTACAATATCAGCTGCCACCATTTTTAAATCGCCAGCGTATAAGTAACTCTGAACATATCTTAATGCGTCGAAAATATCTTTAATATATAGTATAAACAGAAAATCATAGGACCTGGAATTGATACCTGAGGGATAACTCTAAACAAAGCTTTTATATTAGAAACGTTTGTCCCTAATTTTACAAACTGAACTGTGGTCTGAAGATAAGATTGAAACAAGTTGGATGCGAAAGTGAAATATTTTTCATTTTTAATTGTTAGATATTGTGCATTTAGGTCAAATTTCATTTTTTTTTTTTTTTTGATATCTTTGGAATATATATTCACAAAACTCTTATTTTTGCAATGATGAAAATTGGAAGGTTGCTCTAATAAGATCTCAATATAATGTGTTAGAAATTTGAGTAAAATGCAACGACTATAAAATTTGTCGTCATAGTCGTTGTATTTTTTTATTTTTTTTTTTATTTTACCTCTTTATAGCGAAATAATTGCAAAATCGTTAATCAACTTTCTTGAAATTCCATGTAAATATGTCGAATTTTTAATTCGACATGCTTAATATAAGCAGGTCTGCGTCGTCCGACCTAAATGTATCATTATCAATTTCCCGAATTTTATGCCCCTAAACTTTAAAATGCGAAATATGAATTTTAACCAAGTTTTTCTAAAAACTAAAATTGACAGCCATATTTTAAAGTGTATTTATTAATCTTGTGTGAGAGATATGCGCCTCCGTGGCGAACTATATCGAGCCATGATACGCGATTTTTTTTTTTAGCCCCAATTGGCTGATTTAATTGATTGATTGACATGTGGACGGTGTAACATGCCACACTGCTCGTGAAACAATGGATATGTTAAGGGATTAATTTGGTGAGCAGCTTATCTCTCGATTTGGCCCTGTGAGGTGGCCTCCAAGATCTTGCGACTTAACGCCTCTTGATTATTTCTATGTGGACAAGCCGAACACTGTTGGAGCTTTACAGGATAACATAACACGCGTTATTCGAGGAATACAGGCCGAAATGCTGGAAAAAGTGACGAAAAATTGGACCTTCCGCATGGACATTTTGAGACGGAGCCGCGGACAACATTTACATAAAATTATCTTTAGAAATTAAATGGCAAAGACCAATTTATCGATTCCAATAAAAAATTTTAATATATGATGCAAATTTGAGTGTTTTATTCGACTTTTAAAAACTACGATAAAAAATCACCCTTTATGTATGTGAATATATTTTTACATATGTTTGTTTGCATTTTGCCTAATACTGCTACCATCTAACAATTCAATACAACAACGTGATAGCATGTCTAAATAATATTAACATAAAATGTTAATGAAAAAACTGTTTTTCATGTTTTACATAATTTATTAAAAAAAAAAAAAACGACAACACAATCACTTATTTTCAATCGTCGTCGTCATCATCATCCCCACCAACATTTTTTAATATGTGTCCAATAGTACGAACATTATTGGCGATACTGTTAACTTTGGCCGCATTGGTATTCACTGTGTCCAGTAAACGATTCTAAATATGTAAAGAAATTAGTCAAATAAAGCAATAGGCAATATTATATAATTTCTAATATTAAACTTACAGTGCCATCGTTTAAGTCATCCAACCAATCGGCTGTGGTGAATCCCCAAGATCCAACAATGAGTAGAACACAGAATATGGCAAAGCTTTGTGATGACATTTTGCTGCAGACGATTACAATCATTTGATGCTGGCGCAGAAATATCACAGACCTTTTATAGTCATGATATAATAAAAAAAGAAACAATAACTAAATACTCTAAAATCCGCTTGTTTCTTTAAAGGGGAATTTTTGTTTTGAATCTGAGTTCGTTTCGTTCATTTACAGGGTGTCCGTCAGTAAGGTATACTACTTTGTTTGCTTATAATTTTTGATTAAAGGAAGAGAATGGATCTTATATTGGTAAATGTTTTATTTAATGTCGGCAATTATGTATGGAATACAATATCAGATAAATGTCTGTCTCTGTTAGCCTCACAAATGCGAATGACCACATTTTTCATTACATTCTCACACATTTCGGTATTTCATTAATTTCATCATGAATATTTTGTTTGAGTTGCTCAAGCGTTTCTGGTTTGTTTGCATAAACCTTGCTTTTCAAATGTCCCCACAAAAAGAGATCCGGAGCAGTCAAATCAAGCGACCGTGGAGGTCAATCAACATCACCATTTCTAAAAATAATTTGTTGTGGAAAGAGGTCTCGCAGTAATTCCATTGTAATCCTAGCTGTACGAGTATGCGATGTGGCACCGTCTTGTTGATACCACATGTTAATCAAGCTCAAAGCGTGCAGTTGTGGCGTTAAAAAGTTCAATCATATCACGATATCGACCCCGTTTTCAGTTTCAAACAAGCAATGTCCAATGATTTCTCCTGACCAAACTGCACACCAGACTGTCACTTTTAATGGATGCAAAGGTGACTGATGAATAACTTGAGGGTTTTCCATTGCCCAGAACCGACTATTCTGTTTATTCACATATCCATTCAAATGAAAATGTGCCTCGTCACTCATTATGATTTTTTCATGAAAATCGGGGTTATCATGGGCGAGCTGTAACATCCTATTGGAATATGTACGGCGGCGCAAATGGTCTTGTGGAAGAAGCTGTTGTGTCAACTGAATCTTAAATGGAAACAAATGCAAATCCTTGTGCAAAATTGTGGCCAAAGTTATTCCTTGAAGACCAAGCTCCTGTGCACTTCATCGAATTGAGGTTGATGGATTGTTGTGAACACTTTCTTGAGCAGCAGTAATGTTTTCAGCCGATCTTGCAGTACGTTGTGGTCCATGCTTGGCCCTATCAGCTACAGACCCTCTTTCTTCGAAATCATTCACTATACGACAAATAGTGCGTCTTGTTGGCACGTTGTTTCTCCCAAAAATGTCACATAACTTGCTCAATGTCACAGCAATCGCTGCTTGAATTTGATAAAATGTTTTAACGATTAACACACGTTAATATTTTTCCATAATAAATTTGCCACGTCTCTACTTCACGAATGTGCCAAATATGAATTGTCAAGACTAATGTTTACCAAAATGGCAGCAAAACAAAATAGTGTACCTTCCCGACAGACACCCTGTACACCTTCACCTAAAGATTTTGCCATTGTAGAGTGATTCACGTTTCACATTTCATATTTTTCTGTTAAATTATATGTTGATATAAAAGGAAAATTGGAGATTTTATGTGAATTTGACTTGTAAAACCTTAACTGTGTATAAACTTTTATGTGCGTTTGATTTGTATAACCTTAACTGTTCTCTTATATGTAGCGATGGCGAATGACAGAAAACACTAATGTGGTTTTTCTGTACCTCGATTAAAAACTATTGAAACCTCTTTTATTCGTATCTCTTGTAGTCCCCGAGCCGTCTATGTTTTTATTTCTACTATTACATTTTGTTAGTAAAGACTTCATAAATTTGGCCTATTGTGTAGTTTTGAGGGGCCCATCAGATTTACATTTAGTGAAATTTTTGATAATTTTTTTATATATCTCTTCGGTCAGAATTAATGCGGATTACTAGATTATCTATACGTTACATTGTAAACCCTCAAGTTAAGTAATTTCTTTAATCTATTCGTTTAACTATGACTAAGATGCTAACAACGCAGCAAAATTGTTTTATTGAACAATTATCCGAAAATTAAACTATCCTCTATAACATAAAGTTTTTCAGTAAAATATGGGAGAGTCTCTACCCGATATAGCAAACAAAAAATATGTTTTTAATCGGGTTTAAACGTCTCCGTAAACTTTTCGAAATCGAACATCAATCCGACCCTAAAATTTTGAAGGATTTGAAGGAATTGGCTGCTGACATTTGAGAAAGAGGTATTTAGGATTTTTTTTCGAAGCATTTAATGTCCTATAACTTTTCAGCGGCATTTTTAACTATTTTTTATAGTTATACTTATTTCATATTATAACAGATTATCCATTTAGTGGTTTTAAAACCGCTGGTCTAGTAAGATTGTTAGCTGCTAAATATCCATCATCTGAAGCGTTATTTATTTAGCGAAGGGTGTACCATTTACGAATATGGATCGTTTAACAACCGAAAAACGAAACGAAACAAGCGAAAAAACAAAAACAAAAAAATTTTTAAAACCTACCAAAAGAAAAAAGTGGTGATTCAACCGTGGTCGCCTTTCGCGTATTACGAGGTGATTATTGTCTTCATAATCGACCCGTGCAAGGAATTGGCAATATTATAAAAATATTAGATAACTCGGACAACTGTGCCTATTTTGTTGCTTATGACTAGGGATATACATTCTGCAATTTCTAGGAAATTGCCCTTGATTAATTTTCCATTTTCCTGAGAATTTCGTGCAAGAGTACCGAGAAATTTTTCGATTGCAAAATATGTACTCGTATTTATAGTAGAAATCTAAACATTTGTAGCGCTCAGCTTAGCCTTTCGTCATTATTATATGTCAGCTTTGTCTTTTCTTTTGTGAAATTGTGGTTCACTTGCGAGTAATTGTGTTATTTTTTTTACTCTAAACATTTAAGGCGGTCAAGATCCAAAAATAAATTTATAAAAGTCTACGAAAAATATAGTCAGCGAGTGACAAGTAAATCGTTTGATTAAACTATAGACAAAAGCAACTGAAACTGAATTTAACCTATCCCAAACTAAAATAATATTGTAGTGGTAAATCTACTCAATAAAAATAAAACGAAAATTTACTGGAATTACAAAAACAAATATAAATCGTTGGTCTTCTGATTGACGAACGAATTGGGCTATTTATTTTATATAGGTAGAAACAGGCTGTTAAAAATTAGAATAGACTTAATTAAAAATGTAAACTCTCGAACACATTTCCGAAGCGAGTAAGAAACGGATTTCGCCCAAGTATTTCATTTAATAAATCGTATCATTTCATTTATACGTAAGAGGTTGAAGATAGTAGTAGGTAGAACTTTTACGCCTGTTTGAACAGGCATAGTATTTTAAAAATCCCCGCTCCCAGCTTGACTGTTAGTATTTAATTGCCAAATGTAAATAAAAAACTATACAAATATTTTATCAATTGTATATGGTTTTTTAGATAAATATGCAAATAATGGGGCCACCAAGTTTAAAAAACAATAATTCGAATAACACCGATTTCCTATATAAGCCCCCTAGTGTCGGTAGGAAACTACCAGTTTTGAACTTTCCGTACTTGAGTACAATAAAAATGCAGTTCCAAAACATTTTCTACTTCGGTTTGTGCTTGATCCTTGCTCTGTACTCCGTCCAGGCTAGACCCGAACCTGAACCCCTACTTGGGTTTGATCCCGTCTCAACTGTAAGCTTACTGACAAACGGGGGAAGGGAGGAGAGAGGAGGTTTTTTTCTAACTTTACTACGCTTCCTTCGAAAAATGATTGGGTTCTGGAGTGGTGGACTTTTTTGTAAGTAGTTACAGCATGATTTGTCTTGCTTTTTTTACTTTATCTCTTTTGATCAAATTCTAATACCAGGCAAAAGTATAACAGCTGCTGCGCAGAGTAATGCCTTGTTCAATTTTACGTTTAGGCAGTTTTTGAGCCGGCCGATAGTCGCACGATGGTTTGACACGCGACTATCGTTCGCGTGATAACAGGTTCAACCCCGCACACAGTCACCTACCATTATTTGAGCGACGGTGACATCGATGTGTCTGACGAACACTTCGAGTAGTTGAGTAATCGACAAGTCTTCTAAAATGCTACTCAAACGGTGAAGTTCAGAATCATCGTTGAAGCGGAGGTACCGTTTGAGTGAGTCTAAAACTAGAATGCGTATAAGCTCAATTAATGTGCGAAGCTCCCCAATGCCTCATTTATGAGACGGAAGGAAATGGTTTTTTAGTTTTAGGGTTTTGGCATAAACCAAGAATGCGTAATTCTGATTAATATTATTGCCAGCTAAATAGAAGCCAAATTGTTTTATTACAATTTCCAAAATTGTACTTGGTATTTTGAAAATTTAGTACAGCATCTGTCTGTCGGTGATAGTAATGAAATATGCCACTCGGCCTATTCCTTGACCATTTTTTTTCTAGTAAAAAGGAAAAAAAAGTACTTTCCAATGTTGTCTTTCTAAAAAGAGTCACTAAGTTCATCTCATTATTATATATCATCACACATTTTCTCAATTGTCAGAAGGTCCTACAAGTGCAGTTGCCGCTGTTATCAATAGATTGATCAAAATATAAAGTAAAAACATGTATAATATTATATTTTATTAAATACTAACTATTTTCAATATTATTTTTGTAATTTACAGAAAGTTGCGGTTTAATGTGCTCAATAAATAAACGTCATATTTAAAACTGCAAAAAGCTTTCAGTTTTTTTATTCCTATATGTGACAACCATATCTCACAGGGGTGTTAGAGTGGACCTTGACAACATTTAAGCAGTTACAAGACCCGCCCTTTATAATTGATTTCTAATTGATCGAGGTTATTTAACATGACATCATGATTGATAAACCAAATGTTGATTAGTTTTGGCATTTGCAGATTTCAAAAAAATTTTAAGTTTCTAAGTTATGGAAATATGTGTGAGCATCGAAACGTCAAGAAACGAGAATTTGAACATTGAAAGTTTGACTTTATTAGAAATTTACTTCCAAGCGAACCCAATTTCTGGACTCATTTCATTTCATTTATTTAGTCTGTAGATGGTTAAATTCCTTACAGACTAGCAATAATATATGACATGTTTTGTGAGTGTATAAATTTATAAGTAAGAAGAGGGACGACACCTGTTTATTCTATTTTGGGACATATTTAAAAAGTTTTTCGGTCTGCATGTTACTGCAGCCTTTTGAAGCATTGTGAAAATGTTTCCAAAAATCTGGTGGTAAACGAAGTCATTTGCTTAGACGACAGATGAACATATTTAATGGCAAAGTCTTTTCGACGAACAGAAGGAACCAACTTTACCAAATACTTGTTACTGTTCGGCATTCTGGCTTTTGCCACAAGAAGATGGACTAGTACTCAAGTGCAAAATACTCCTAAAACTATGTGGACCCATAATCATACCGGCATCGTTTTGAATAAATAGTAAGCGCTGCATCGTGTTGTGCGGATGAATCCAAATGACCTAACATGAAAGGTTTTCGATAATGAAATCAGTGGGCAACCAACGCCGAGTTGGAAGAATTAAGTCTTTGAAACATTGTCAAAATAAGTAAATATGTAATAAAGGCATATATCTGTTCCACATTTTTTTGTGATATATGTTGTCGATATCCTTTTTTAAGGCAAAAACCTATTTCAACCCTTATTAGGCCATTTAGAAAAAAACGTTAGTCTTTTGCACATCATACTTCAAATTACTTTTCTGAATATTTGGATGTGTATTGTGTAATATTTTATGTTATCGACATATTTTGTTGGTTTAGCATCATTTTCGTAATTATTAGATACATAATTACATTAAAAAGCTCATCATGATTTATACTGAAAAGTGCAGCTGGAAGACTTTCGACTCCTACACAATTGTTATTCTGTTTCGTTTTTAAATTGATGCTGGTTCTCTGCACCGTAACCTGTGGTAGGTATAATCGTAGTTGGCACAGTTATTCACATTAGATGATGTCATAACTATTTTGTTCATGTGAAAATACTAACCGACTTAGCAAACATTGTTTTTCCAGCCGCAATATAAGGAATCGGTCAATAAGTCCTCGTACTCGGACTCTCAAAAGGGAGATTTTAACAGAGATAGCTAACGAATCCTGAAAATTATTCCTAAAAATTGGAAAGTAGAACTATAACAGACAGCTGGCTGACGTCCTAATAATATTAAATCGTATATACCTTTGAAATTTCGCTCACATTCCACTTTTTTGAGGATTTAAATATTTTGTCCTTTCTCCTGTTTTCACACATCCACCTTATAGACCGGACAGACCGCCAAGTGATAACCACTCAGACTGATTAAAATTTGTCAAAGACAGGTATTAACCTGAATTTCGAACTCGAAGTACAACGCCAAAATACTACAAATGCCTGCTATTACAATGACAGACATTAAGTGAAAATCATGTAGTTATTACTCACATAAGTTCATCACCTAAACGCTGCAATAAGTTAGCGTAATACTCGCCGTTGATTGTTTTTTCTTTCTGAAGATAGTCAATAAAAATAATCCCTTGCGCATCGCAAAAAACAGACACCATGGCTTTGCCTGCAAATGGAACCGTCTTCGCCTTCTTTGGATACGAATCTCCCATTTCAGTCCACTGCTTTGACTGTTTCTTTGTCTCAGTTGTAAGTGGTGGACCCACATCTCATCCACATCCATGGGAGTAATACTCGCCGTTGATTGTTTTTTCTTTCTGAAGATAGTCAATAAAAATAATCCCTTGCGCATCGCAAAAAACAGACACCATGGCCTTGCCTGCAAATGGAACCGTCTTCGCCTTCTTTGGATACGAATCTCCCATTTCAGTCCACTGCTTTGACTGTTTCTTTGTCTCAGTTGTAAAGTGGTGGACCCACATCTCATCCACTGTTATAAAGCGACCAAAAATTTGGCTTTATTATCATTTCATATCATATCATATTATATCATTCTCTATTGCTCTATCGAAAGCAAGCGCGGCACCCATCTTGCGTACAGCTCATCTTCACTCGTGGCGCTTTAAAACTTAAGACAAACATTTTACAAAGTTGCCACATTTTACCAAAATAATTTGTTTCAAACTACTGGCACCATCTATGCGTTAAGTCGGATGGTTTTGGGATTGCTCTTGTATGTTAGATACTACTGAAATAAAAAAAAAGTTGCTTAGCTTAGATTATATTTAGCCAATCGATAAAGAAAAATAACAAGTTTAACAAATTGATATCAATTATTAAAGTACACAATTTGATCATTTATATTTTTAAAATAATGTAGACCAAGTGTAAATCCCCATTTATCAGCCCATTAATTCGCCTCTATTGAGTCGAATATTTCTCCAGCAAAATCATTTAATCACTTGCGCCAGGTCTGGACTGCAAATTGGATGCAAAACCAAGCTTTTGGAGCTTCTGAAAAGTCACTATCGATGTGTGTGTCCTGGCGTTGTCCTGTTGGAACACAATTTATATCCTATTGGTCCAAGTTTGCTGCTGCTATGTGCTATTGCTTGCTTCAAACGGTCCAATTTTTCACGGAACAGGTGTGAGTAAAGAATTTAGCTTATAGTAGATGATTCTCTACCAATTCCTCCAGACATGAAGCAAAAGGTTCTCGTCCGTCAATCCTGACTTGGCCACAGTTTGTGCCGCCTGGCCATGATTTGACCACGATCATTTTCACTCGACATTGTCTGCAGTAACTCACTTTTCATCACCAATCACCTCGCGCTTCAGAAACAGGTCGATTTTATGGCGATTCAGTACCCTTCTCACTGTAACGAAGGGAAAACTGTTTCGGAGTAAATCCAAATAAGACCGAAGTGGTTTTGTTCACCAGGAGGTACAGGATTCCACCTGGGGATCCCATCACCCTGGGGGTACTGAAATTCCTTTCGCGGACAGTGCAAAATACCCTGGTGTATTATTGGACAAGAAGCTGAATTTCAAAATCAACATTCTGGCGAAAAATGCCACAGTGGCGCCATATGCGTGCAAAAGGGCAATAGGGAAACAATAGGGATTAAGGCCTCCCATTGTTCACTGGTTGTATACTGCAGTAGTGAGACCGATAATGTTGTATGGTGTTATCGTCTGGTGGAAGACTCTTGAAAAGTTCACGAACTGTAGGGTACTGGACAAAGTCCAGTCTGTGGATCACAGGGGCGCTCCGCGCTACCCCATCCGATGCCTTAAATATAATTTTGCGTTCACTACCCCTGAACACAATTAGTATGGTCAAACAGTGGTTCTGGTCACAATGTGATCCTCAACATGTTGCCTGACCTAACAGGCACTGCTGACTACACTCTGGCTGAAGCACTGTTCGGCAAGAAGTACCGTATACTTATACCAGATAGAGATACATGGAAATGTGGAACTCCTGGCATAAGGCTGTATGAAGACTTCTGCGCTGACGGCTCAAAACTAAATGATCAGTTAGGTTTTGGAGTCAAGTGTAAAGACCTGGGGCTAAGTCTAGCAAGAAGGCTAGCTGATCACTGTAGTTTTTTTCAGGCCGAAATTTTGGGCATTAAGGAAGTGGCAAAATTTGTGAGGTATAAAATCTTCACCACGGTGGGGATTAATATATTCTCTGACAGTTAAGTTGCCATTAGATCCATGGATTCAGTCTTCCTCAACTCAACATCAGCCCTGAATTGCCGCAGATCTCTTAGCGAGATGGCTCAGTATTTCAACATTCACCTTATGTGGGTGCCGGGTCACAGGGACATACCAGAGAAATGCAGGGCAGACGAGCTAACAAGACTAGGGACAACCTTACGGAATCCAGCTAAGTTGAAGTCCGTGGGCATGCCTCCAGCCACTTGCAAACTCCTACTGCGAGATGGATACTGGTAGGTTGGATATTTAGCAGCAAATGCTAGGTGGACGTCTGTCCGGGGCTGTGATCAATCCAGACGGATGTGGCCTCGCCTAAATCTGAAGCGTTCACACGCACTGCTGGCGCTATCAAGACCCGACGTCTCATTGCTTGTATCCGTCATGGCGGGAAACTGTCTGATTGGCAAGCGTGCAGTGAGATTGAAGATTGCGGCTAGTGACTTCTGCAGAAGTCGTAGGGATGAAGAGGAGGAGGGGTCCATAGAACATCTTCTCTGCAATTGCCCCCCGAACAGGCGGGGGTCAACACTAGCCTCTTATTCCTTTGGAGAGAGACCTGGGACCTGGGAGGTCTGGACGATATAGATATTGTCCGACTTAAGAGCTTCTTGAAGCGCTCAGGATGGTTCAATGGGGGAAACTAGGGACATCCTTATTTCTAGTTTTCGAGGTATCACAATGGTTATGTAATCTAAGTGAGTCTGTCTATTTAGACTGCCACACTGACCTAACCTAACCTATGGCGAATCAGCAGCAATTCGGCTATATCTTTTTCCACCCTGTACAAACTTTTCACGTCATTCGGATTCCTATAATATTGGCTATTAAATATGCAGAAATCAGTCATTTTTCGACATATCCATAGCAAATGTTTCTCGAATGTGATAATTTCTGATGACAATATTGTTAAGATTTCGCAAGCATAGGCATTATAGATATAAAAGCGAGTCAAATTTTATCTTCATACTAAATGTCTTGGTGAACACAAATGTTTTATAAGCGGATATCATTTATTGTATTAAATTATTTAATACTGCGTCATATCAAACAGAAGTAATGCGAACAATATTGTTCGAATTAGTTGAGTCGACAAGCTGCTTAAATATGTCAAAATGGTTATTCAAATATTTAGATTCCTAAAACTTTAACGGCCGTCAATTTGCTTGTTATCTACTGACAATGCACTGTGGATTACTGTGACCACAGTAATCGCATTTCGGTACAAACATTAAATGCGTGGCCTCATATTAATACTATACGTATAATATTAGCCACACTAACACGGAACTCATTTGTAAGGCATAGTAAAAAAAATCCATTATTTGTCTAATAAACGTCTTTAGTTATCTGTATCCTGTTTGTATAATTGCGATCGGGCTAGTCTAAATTGCATTGGAAGGATAAGATTTCGTACTCAAAAAACTACTAAACAGTTCTGTGATTGTTTGGAAACTGTATTGTCTGAGCGCGCGTCAAAAATGGATAAAGGCGGAAACACAACTGAGGTAGTTGAAAATTTTAACAGTTTTTATGTCCCTAATTTTGTATCGATTCCGTTCCGATTGTCGAATAACATCGATAAAGTATTGGGAATCAAATATTCAGTTATGACAACATCAAGCGAAAGCGATCGTGTTCAAATCATGGTGAGTCAAGCCAGCGTTGACGGTCAGGATGGTTTTGCTGTTTGTTTTGTGTGATTGACAGGGAATCATCTACTGTGAGCTGCTCCCCCAAGACAAAGTCTTAATTCGTAACTGTATTGCCAATAATTGGGAGAAAATAATCGTACAGGTGCGGCCAACAAGAGAATAATTGTGTTTCATCAGGACAATGGTAGACGCATCGATAGCGACTCGTTCTGGGTACTTGGCTGGGAGGTTTTTATGTATCTGCCACCTGTGTACGGCAACTGATTTCGCTGATGAAAAACTAATCTCAAGATAAGCTTGTGGTCGACTGCTGCATCTTAGTGTTGTTAGCAGGAACCGTAACAGTTATAAGAGAAATGATGAAAAAATCTTATTTAACCATTAACATTAACGAATTTAAATAATGATTAAAAATAACCATTATAGTGAGATATATATTATTTTGGTCACCGTAACCAATTAAAATGAGAAATATTTTTTTTGGTTATGAATAACTGCTATAGCAACCAAAAAGAATTCTTTGGTTAACAATAACCATTATCCAAAGTATTTTTTTTTTTTTTGGTTATCGCTACCCACATAAAGGGTACGCCATAGGTATTTTTAATGCAATGGATGCCTTTCTAAGGGGTAGAGGTACGTACAATCAGGTGAGAAAGAGAAAGAGCAGAGAATGAAAATTTAACGATAATATTAAATATAAAAGCAAATATTTGATAATGGTGGTAAGAAATAAACCTAATGATAAATTGTAACAACAAAAAAGCTGAAGTTAAAGTAAAAACAATGACTTGATTATGGCAAACATTTATTTCAATAGTTAACGATGAGAAAGAATAAAATACGGAACAATTTTTAACCAATGGAAAAATTTTTAACTAACCGATAACCAAAAAAAAAAAATTTCTTTGGATAATGGTTATTGTTAACCAAAAAATTCTTTTTGGTTGCTATAACAGTTATTCATAACCAAAAAAAAAAAAATATTTCTCATTTGAATTGGTTACGGTGACCAAAATAATATGTGTCTCACAATAATGGTTAAAAATTCCCTAATAAAGATAAAGGGAATTTTCGCGTAACTTTTCCTTCTGGAAAAAAAATAACAATTACTTTCCGTCCCTGGTTGCTAGAGACAATGGTTATTATTAGAGAGACACAATTAAATTACAATGGCAACAAGTTATCGAACAAAACGATGTATATTTGACCTAAATCCGATCATTCTAACTATATAATAAATAAAGTCATGCAAAAGTAATGGATTTTTTAGTTTGCTTTATAACTCATTACACTACGTTCCCGATTCAATAAACCTAATTTACAAATCAGTTACCGTAGTCGTCTTTCCCAGCGGCTTTCTACATCCTCTATATTCCGCTCTTTCCGAAACCATTTGCTTCACTTCAAAAGTTCGTCTGGTTAATTTTTCTCTCTATAGCGTTATCTCATAACTTTCATTACAGTCGTCTGCAACTTTTCAATATTTGAGAAGGCCGTAGCAGAAGTGACGCTGGCGACGAACAAAAGAGTCTGCACTTCGGGACGATGTGTAAACTTTGTGAATGTACCTTTGGAGTGGTGGATGAGCTCATGAATAAAACTTTGCCGTGAATAAACAAACTTTATATCATAACACCAACTAGACGAACTTTTATTTATTATTCAGAATTCGATATTTAATCTGTTGCTCCTGGTAATGCTGAATTTATAACGGATTGGAATTTAATACTTCATATAGCAACATGATTGATCATTTTTAAAAAAATATTAAAAATCTAAATTTCTCGAAAAGGCTACATAATAACTACTGTGCAGTAAAAGGTAGCTCAAGTGTTTAGTAGATTAATAGTTGACGCGACATTCTGTACAATTATTTCTAAAATAAATATTTTAATAAAATTTTTGATACGAGAATAATATAGGTATAAATAAATTTGGTTAGAAAATATTTTTGCAATAACAGTGGAAGACTGCTATGTTTCACTCTAAATCTTAATTTCATTTTGACAACATTCTGGTCAAATTCAGTTAAGAAATCTTCATTAAAAATACAATTTACTTTTTATGAACGTCTAGACTTTTATGGTCACGGAGACTAATTTAAACTGGGTTGTAGTTTGTAATGCTTTTTGTGATTGAATGAACCGAATCAAAGCTGTATAACGAGTTATTTATTTAGTGGATTCAAGACCGTCGGTATGGCAAGGCTGTCAGCTGTTAAATACCTATCATCTGAAGTGTTATTTATATAGTGAAAGGTTTGCCAGATACTACGAATATGAGTCATTTAACAACCCAAGAATGCGTTAAAAAAAGGGTTAAAACTTATTACTTTTTGTGCATTACAGGGTGATTATGCTCGTCATAATCGACCCACTGTGCAAAGAATAGGCAATATTATAAAGATATTTGAAGATACTGGAAGCGTCATAGATATGGTCGGTTCTGTGCACCATCGCAATGTCCATACTGCTGAAATCTTTAACTTTACTTTTGAAACCGTAAAATGGATAACCCGGTACAACTATGCCTATTTTGTTGTTTATAACTAGGGACGAAAATTCTGCAATTCCTAGGAAATTTACCTGGATTAATTTTCCATTTTCCTGGGAATTTCGTGCGAGAGTACCGAGAAATTTTGCGATTGTAAAATATATATTTACAGTAGAAATCTAAACATTTGTAACGTCATTATTATATGTCCGCTTTGTCTTTTCTTTTGTAAAATTGTGGTTCACTTGCGAGTAATTGTGTTATTTTCTTATTCTAAAGCCTTAAGACAGTCAAGACCCAAAGAGAAATTTATAAAAGTCTACAAAAAATATAGTCAGCGAGTGACAAGTAAATCGTTTGCTTAAACTATGGACAAAAGCAACTGAAACTGGACTTAATCTATAACACACTAAAGTAATATTGTGGTGGTAACTCTACTCAATAAAAATAAATCGCAAATTTACTCGAATTGCAAATTTACTTGCAAAAACGAATACGAACATTTGGTCCTCTGATTGACGAACGAATTGGGTTATTCATTTTTTATTAGAATAGACTTAAACTTAAAAACACAAACTCTCAAACATAATTCCAAAGCGGGTAACAAACGGATTTCATCTAATAAATTTTATCATCTCATTTATACGTAAGAGGTAGTAGTAGGTAGAACTTTTAGCCTTGTTTGAACGGGCATAGTATTTTGAAAATTCCCACTCCCTGCCAGATTGACGTCAGTGAATAAGAAAGCTATACAAATATTTTATCAATTGTACATGGTTTTTTAGTTAAATGTGCAAATAATGCAAATAATAGATTGGTGGCTTAAAAAACAATAACTAGAATGCCACCGATTTACTATATAAACCCTCCAGTGACAGTAGGAAATTATCAGTTTTAAACTTTCAGTACTTAAGTATAATCAAAATGCAATTCCAAAACATTTTCTACTTCGCTTTGTGCTTGATCCTTGCTCTGTGCTCCGTCCAGGCCAGACCCGAACCTGAAGCTAAACCCCAAGTTGAATATGATCCCGTCTTGCTTGTAAGTTTACTGATAAACGTGAGAGTGGAAAACATTTTACTAACTTTATAATCCTTCTTTCTTAAAACAGTGCTACGAAAATACGTGTTTCCCTGGAATATAGGTAGTTACAGCATGATTTGTCTTGCTTTTTTACTTTATCTTTTTGATCAAACTGTAATACCAGGCAAAAGTAAAACAGCTGCTGCGCAAAGTCATGCCACGTTCCATATTACGTTTAGACAATTTTTCAGCTGGCCGACCGTCGCACGATGGTTAAACACGCGACTATCGTTCGGGTGATCACAGGTTCAACCCCGCACGCAGCCACTTATCATTATTTTAGCCGCGGTGACATCGATGTGTCTGACGACCCTTTGGAGCAGTCCAGTAATCGAGTAAACGACAAGTCTTTTATAATGCTTCTTAAACTGTGACGTTTGGAATCGTCGTTGAACCGGAGGTACCGTTTAAGTGATTCTAAAACTAGAATGCGTGTAAGCTCAATTAATGTGAGAAGCTCCCCAATGCCTCATTTATGAGATGGAATGGAAATTGTTTTTTTTATTTTTAGGGTTTTGGCATAAACGAAGAATGCGTAATTCCGATTAATATTTTTGCCAGCTAAATAGAAGCCCAATTTGTTTTATTACAATTTACAAAATTGTACTTGGTATTTTAAAAATTTCGTACAGCACCTGTCTGTCGGTGATAGTAATGAAATATGCCATTCGGCCTATTACTTGACCCTTTGTTCTAGTAAAAAGGAAAAATAAGTACTTTTTAATATTGTCTCGCTAAAATGAGTCTCAAAGTTTATCTCATTATTATATACCACACATTTTCTCAATTGTCAGAAGGTCCTACAAGGGCAGTTGCCGCTGTTATCGATAGATTGATCAGAATATAAAGTAAAAAGAACGTACTGCAATGTATTATAATATCTTATTAAATACTAACTATTTTCAATATTATTTTTGTAATTTACAGAAAGTTGCTGGTTAATGTTCTCAACAAATAAACGTCAAATTTAAAACTGCAAAAAGTATTCGTTTTTTTTTATTCCTCTATGTGATAACCATATCTCACAGGGGTGTTAGAGAGGACCATAACAACATTTAAGCAGTTACAAGATCCGCCCTTTATAATTGATTTCTAATTGATCGAGGTTATTTAACATGACATCATGATTGATTAATAACAGGATAATGGAACGATCGTGATAAATTTAACTAGTGTTGGCGTTTGCAAATTTTTAAAAAATTTTAAGTTTTAAGTTATGGAAATGTGTGTGAGCATCGAAACGTCATGAAAGGAGATGTTAAATATTGATAGTTTGACTTTATTAGAAACTTACTCCCAAGCCAACCCAATTTCTGGACTAAATCTACAGAAAAATATATTTGGGGAATTTTTCTTTTCATTTATTTAGTCTATGGATAATTAAATCCCTTACTGACTAGCAATAATACATGACATGTCTTATGAGTGTATAAATTTATAAGTAAGGAGAGGGGCGACTCCTGTTTGTTCTATTTTGGGGCATATTTTCGGCCTGCATTTTACTGTAACCTTTTCAATCATTGTGAAAAAGTTTCCAAGAATCTGGTAGTAAACGAAGTCATTTGCTCAGACGACAGGTGAACACATTAGTTTGCCACGCTGCTTGGACGATAATAATTATAACTTGGGAATGGTAAATGAATTCATCTACGAGTATACTGGCTCCGCCATCAATAAAAATAACGTTGTAAGCCTGGAAGTTAGCAGACGCGAACTGTTTGCAAATACATGCTACTGTGAACTTAGCAAACGACTTAATGGCCATTAATTTAGTTATTCATTGGTATTTATGTATTATTTCGGAAGGGACCTACTTTGAAGCCCACACTACATATATTTTGTATTTTACTGACCGATTCCAGGCACTTTTTTACAGAATGTGTACTTGTATGGGGTATATCAAAAAAAGTTTTTGTTAATATTTTTCCACTTGTTTATTTATTTGACACATTATTACGATTTAAAATAATATATAGAGACATATGACGTTACAGAAATGTTTGGAATCCACTTAGCTTATAATCGGATACTGCCATTATACAGGGTTATCCGTTTAGCTGTTAATTACCTGTCATCTGAAGTGTTCTTTATTTTGTGAAAGGTTTGCCATTTACGAATATGTATCGTTTAACAACTGAAGAACGTATAAGAACAAAAGTGGTGATTTGATCGTGGTCACTTTTCGTACATTACGGGTAATTATGGACGTCATAATCGACCTGAGTAAAGAATTGGCAAGATATATGTATAAAGAAATTTGAAGAGACTGAAACCGTTACAGATATGGCCAGGCCTGTGCATCATCGTGATATACGCGTTGCCGAAAATATCGCTTCTGTTAGTGAAAGTGTAGCGGAGAATCTGAATTTCAGTTCAGAGCTCTATGGCCGTATGATAACCCACTTTTGTTAGCCTGCGATTGAAGATGATGAACTGTACGATATGTGGTTTTATTTTCGGCTTTATTGCGTGATAAGTTTCCAGAAAGTGCAATTTCACATGTTTGCGATGTCAATTTGCCACTAATATCAAGCTATTTGACGCCATTAGATTTTTTGAGGGACTACGTCAAAGACCGTGTTTACGTAAATAATCCCCAAACGTTGAAGTATTTGAAAACCAGCATTCGTCAAGTTTTCGCCGAGATAACGCCCGAAAAGTGCGAAAAAGTGGTCGAAAAATACATCAGAAGGATCCACTGGCACTAATGGCAAGGTCCAAGCATTATAACAAAATAAAAGTTTCATCGAAATCATAGCTTCATGTGTATTTTATTTAACTTTACTTTTGAAACTAGAAAATGGATAATCTGGTATTTCTTGCCTATAAGCGCACTTCAGTGCGTACCCGACATGGGCGCCGAACTGCGTTTTAGTTTAGTTTAAATATAAATTTGGTGTTTGGGGGTCCCACCAAATACAGAGCGCGAATATTCGGCCTAGGCGATGACGTAGACGCATGACCGGGCAGCCTCCATGACTATATTTTCTTTGGACTCCTGTAATAAATCCATTTTTCATCACCCATCATTTTTCAAACCCTTTCTTTTTTGTCGCTGAAACAGTTGTTTACAGGCGAAAAAACGACGATCAATGTCCCTTGGCTTCAACTCATAAGGAACCCAAGTTCCTTGCTCTTGAATCATTCAAAATGCATACAATCGCTTGGAAATGGCTTGCCGAATAACTCCTAATACTGCAGCAAGCTTTACCTGCGTTTGACACGGATCCCCATCAATCAATGCCGTCAATTCATCGTCTTCGAAGGGTTTTCGTCTTCCTTCACGCGAACGGTCGTCAACATCAAAATCATCGTCTTGAAAGCGGCGGAACCAATCTCGACACGTTGTTTCACTTAAAGCAGCATCTCCGTAAACGTTTTGAAACTTCGGTGAGCTTCAGCCGCCGTTTTCTTGGATTGAAAGAAGAAAATCAATACTTCCCACATACACGTACTCGTATGACGTTTATTTGGCATAAAATCGTACATGTTCACACAGCCAAAAGAATCGGTTACCACTTACAGCTGGCGCCATCTGTTGGAAAACAGCAGGAACTTAGTGCGGCACCTAATACTTAGTATCATGATATGATAGTACATAAATATAAAATAGTAAACAAGATGCAACTTAACAATTTTACAAATATATTATCAAAAATATTATGACGTAAAAATATTAGCTGCTTCGTTTTCAGTATTGAAAAATCAATACAGGAAAAGCTGGCAATTCAACTGTTGTGATTGTTCGCACTTTCAAAGCTCTAAGTTATTCACCACAATCCTCGGACCTTAATTAAGCACTTATGAGAGCACTTTGAGAAAAAGAAACATTGAGAAACAGCCGTTTCTTGTAAGGATGACCAATAAGATGACCCGAAGGAATTATTGCGATGGCCAAAATTAATGAATTAATGTTCGAATTGCTTCATCACGCACCTTATTCGCCAGATTTAGCTTTCTGGGATTATTTTCTATTTCGAAACTTATAAAATATGGCTCGGCGATAGAAGACTTGCCAACAATAAAGAAATCGAATTTGCGCTTGATGGCTATTTGAAGGGGTTTTACAGTTTTTGCTATAAACAGGGTATAGAAGCTATTGAATATCGCTGGAAAAAGTGTCGCTGGAAAAGCTAAAAATAGATTATGTTGAAAAATAAAGAAAATTGTCCCCAACGTTTTTGTGTCTTCTTTGTTAGGTCGACTAGTTTTGCGACCGCCCTCGTACAAGACATCGGCAAAATCTAAGAACATCTAGATGTAAATTTGAAACTACTAAACAATACATTGGATATATGGGTTGTTTAGAGTATAATAATTTGCGCCGTAAATATCAAAGAAATAAACAAAATATCGCATTTCAATAGTGAACTAAAAGAATTCTTTTCAGAAAACCTTGAAATGCTTCTTGTGTAATTGTAATACTTAATTATACTTTTAAATAATATTTACATTTGTAAATACTTTGTACATGTTTCTTGCCAACTTGCTTCAAGTATGTCGTAAAGACATTGAGACCATTTTAAGTCTGTTAGAGATAAAGCTTCACTGTAGATACATACAGTGGGCCACAGCTTATTTTATGCAGTGCATATATTAGGCTTTGTGGCTCTATAACTTCGACATTAAAAGGAATTTGGAAAAAATGTGGATGCCATTTGAAAGAACAAAATACATAGTTAACAAAGGAATTAAATTTATTGGTAATGTTGATTACTTTCATGCTAAGAAATTAAAAAATATAGAACTACTACAAATACATAAATCACAGCTTATGTTATGCAGATATTTTTACAGTACATACAAATTCTATACGTTTTAATACTTGGTATGGTATTCTTCCTGGTCTATAAACGCTTAAGAACGACTAGAAATAGAATTAACTAGTTTTTTTTTATAATATCTGGTGATATTATACTCCATTCTAATTCCAGAGCCCGTTTTAGATTATTTTTATTGAATATCTTATGGTTTCTGATATTTTCCTTCAATATGGCCCGTAAATTTTCAATGATAATGACAATATTTGTATTTATCAATTTTTATTCGTTGAATATAAGACAACATTTGTGCAGCCTTCTTTCTTCAAAACTCCTTTCAGCGTAAAAGTTATAGAGCCTAACAATTTTATGTATGCACTGCATAAAATAAGCTGTGATCCACTGTATACTCCTTATAAGACCTATAACATTTAAACCTCAAAAACGCCTAAGAAATCTACGTATACAGAGAACAGAAATAGAAAAGAAAAATATAGAAATAGTAAAGTTCACATTAGTCAACATTTTGGTCGCCACTGTTTGTATAACGAAAGTAAATCAGCAAAATCGACAACAATATGTTTTTTTTAAATACATCCATTTACTGATAACATTATGGTGATAAACCCCAAAAAACAACAAGCCGATAAAATATATACATATTTCTCGCCATGTGATTTTTTTTTACTGAAATTCATTCATACGCTTTTTTTGGCCTTTTGGCTAATTATTATTTTGTGATTTTTACTTTACGTTTTACTTACTACTCAATCCCCTTTTGCAGATCCCCTTCCGCAGAAAGAGGGGAATTCTTTACTAATTAAACACGTCGTTTATTATGATGTTATGCGTCAATCAGTTGTAAGGGAATGCTTTAGATGCATATTGGACGTGACTAATGAATTCAATCGTAATTAATGCATGTTGTATTTGTGGTTACATTATGGGTTAGGTGACGGAATGACGGAAATAATTTTTAATTTTAATTTTAATTTTAAAAACAAAAAGTAAATTACCCTTAACGGGTTGGGTTTCTTTATTTTTCATGATTGATAGGTTCTTCACACTAGTTTTTTGTTGCATTAGGCAAAAAGATGGAAACACCAATTACGACGGAATACTTTTTAATGTGTTTCGCACATATGTATGTATATTCGGTCAGAAAAGAAAAGAGTTAGCAGAAAATAATTTAATGTGAAAAGTTACGAGGTATGATAAAAAAATAACCGTTATTTTCAATTTTTTCAAAAAGTATTAATTTATTCGTCAACAACTATCTTGTCCCCTTCAAAGTAATCCCCCTCAGATATAATACACTTATGCCAGCGTTTTTTCCAATCCTCGAAACACTTCTGAAATGCGCTTTTTGGTATCGCCAACAGCTCCTGTTTCGGTTTTTCTTCTATCTCCTCAATCGTAGCAAAACGTTTTCCTTTCACCGGTGTCTTCAGTTTTGGACACAGTAAAAGTCAACAGGGGCCATGTCCGGTGAATACGGTGGTTGAGGCATGATTGCGGTTTTGTTTTTGGCCAAAAACTCACGCACAAGCATCGATGTGTGAGCTGGTGCAAAATCCATGATTGGTTTTTCCACAATTCTGTGCGTTTCTGACGAATTGCTTCGCGCAAACGGCGCATAACTTCAAGGTAGTATTCCTTATTGACCGTACGACCTTGTGGCAAGAATTCTTGATGCACCACGCCATTGCAATCGAAGAAAACAGTGAGCAAAACCTTCACATTTGACCGAACTTGACGTGCTTTTTTCGGTGTTCGCTCATCTGTACGTTTCCATTAGGACGATTGGGCTTTGGTTTCAATGTCATAGCCATACACCCATGATTCGTCACCAGTTATGACCTTTTTGAGGAAATCTGGATCGTCGTTGACGACGTTCAACAGCTCCTGAGCTATGTCCATACGACGTTGTTTTTGCTCAAAATTTAGCAATTTTGGCACAATCTTCGCTGCCGCACGTTTCATACCTAAAACATCCATAAAAATTGCTTGGCATGAGCCGAACGATATGCCAACATCATTAGCAACCTCTCTAATAGTGATTCGACGATTATCCAAAATCATTTTCTTCACTGCTTCAATGTTTTCATAGGTTGTTGACGTGCTCGGACGACCAGGACGAGCATCGTCACTGAAATCTTCTCGACCTTCGGTTATACCACAATTGAACTCGTGTTCTACTCATAGTAGACTCGCCAAACGCCACAGTCTACATTTCAAATGTCTTTGCACATTTAATTTCATTTTTTGCACAAAAACACAACTAACCTTTTTATCTGTCAAAAACAAACTGACAATCCAAAATGGCTGATATTGTCAACATATATAACAGACATGTGTACCAACATAACAGAAAAAAATGCGAAAAATCGAGCATACGTAACTCACGAATTTTGAAAAATAACAGAGCTATCCATTACAGAGTTACCCATTTACTGGTTTCAAAACTGCCCGTCAGAAGACTATTCAAAAGTAAAGTTAAATCAAACACACATAAAACTACGATTTTGATGAAACTTTTATTTCATTATAATGCTTGGATCTTGGATCCATTATGTACAAAATGCAGTTATTTAAATGATCGCCTCTGGATTGGTTGCAGCAGTGGATCTTTTTTTTGCACTTTTTTCGAAAATTTCCGGCCGTATCTGGGCCATAACTTGACGAATGTTGGTTTCCAAGTGGTCCAACGTTTGGAGATTATCTGCGTAAACACGGACTTTGACGTACCCCACAAAAAACAGCGTCCAACAGCGTCAAATTGCATGATCTTTGTGGCCAATTGATGTCACCAAAAGGTGAAATTAAGCCTTCTGGAAAATTCTGATGGAATAAAGCAAAAATCGGTCAAGTTGTGTGGCTCGTGACACCGTCTTGTGAAACCAAATATCGTCCAGTTCATAATCTTCAATTGCTGACCAAAAAAAGTCGGTTATCATACGGCCTTAGTGCTTTAAACTGAAATTTGGATTATTTGTTACACTTTCACTAACAAAAGCGATATTTTCGGCAGTGCGCACATTGCGATGATGCACAGCCCTGACTATATCTGTAACGTTTTGAGTCTCTTCAAATTTCTGTATTATCTTGCCAATTCCTTGCACAGTAGGGTGATTAAGACGGCCATAATCACCCGTAATGCACGAAGAGTGCCCACGTTTAAATCACCACTTTTGTAGTAAGATTTAACTATATATTTACCTGTTCTTTGGTTATTAAACGATTCATATTCGTAAATGGCAAATCTTTCACAAAATAAAGAACACTTCAGATGGCAGATAACTAACAGCTGACAGCCTTACCAGACCGGCGATTTTAAAAGCACTAAATGCATAATCCTATATAATCAATGCTAAATGAGCCACAGCAAATTTAAGTGGATTCCGAATATTTCTATTATGTCAAATTCATATGTCTCCATATTTAATTTCAAATCATAATAATGGGCCAAATAAATAAATGAGAAAATATTATTACAGCAAAATTTAGCGACCGTTTATCCGATTGTACCCGTTTCCGCTTAAATTTGCAAAACCCGTCTGCTGTGCGGCCTTTGACAAGTCTACTTTTTTTTGATATACCCTATAAAAGCATACATTCCGTAAAAAAGTGCCTGAAATTGGTCAATAAAATACAAAATAAATACAAAATAGTGTGGTGTTCGAAGTAGGTCCGCTCTGAAATAAATCATTTTTAAATGCATTTTCTGGAAAAAAAAACAACTTCAGCTACGTCTTTCACCAAGTTTTGGAAAAAGGAAAAGTCACCGAAACCATGTCATTTGGATGGTTGTTCGATGATACCAGTTAAGTTTTTGGCAAGAAATTAACTAATCCACAACGACCGGTTTGTTAAATAGTGTGATATCGTTGTTCAAAACACATAATTTTTTTTCAACAAATCTGACCTTTTGCAACGAATTTGTTCTCTCAAGCACCACATACCGTCCAGGTAATGTTCTGACTTTCTGGCAAGAATTCTGACTGCAAAAAGATCGATCGACTTTGATATGATGGGGTTTAGCTTCTTCATCTTATCACAGTTAACTTTAGTTGTAGACGTTAACATCTCGCGTCGATTAGAGCGAGGCTACTCATCCACCACATCTCGATTGCTTTTGAATGCACTGTACCACTCACTGTTTTTTTATAAAGTCGCAAAAGCCTTTTGCAGTACAAAATTTGAAATAAATTCTTTGTTCGATATTTTCGTTCATTACAAAAGTCGCAAAAACTTACTTGAAATGAACTGATATCATCGGGCACTTCAAACAAACTTAGTACCACTTGCGCTCAGACTCCGTTTCAGTATAGACAGCAGTAGTGCTACCTTTATGCTGGTCAATTTCCGGTACTTTTTAGTATTTTCCATCTAAATGCTTTAAGAACATTAGCACATGGCAATGACAAATGGAACAAATCCGAATTTACGATTATTCATATTCAAAATTAGATTTTCCCCAAATGCTTAACTGACATTTCTGCTGTGAAAGCGTCATAAATTTTGAAAGACTGCAAGTATAGCAAAAATTGTTTCACAAATCCTTTTATATCAGATATTCTCTAGTTTTATCTCTTTAAAAGTCAAATTTTCTAAATTTTCTTAATAATTTTGTGCCTGCGTTATAAATTTGATTCTGAGAAATGCCTTCCAAACCCAACGCCTGTTCAGTATGCCTGTATCCTAGAAGTTTTGTAACTCTTTGTATTTTTTGTAATTCATTGCACTCCTGTGAGGACAGCGAGGAAAATCTGGTCTGGAAAATACGCTCTTAGTTTCGGATGGCAGCACGAGTAAAGAAATCACCCCAAATATCGATGACGGCATAAATTGCCCAGCTCCGAACCAAACGGAGATCAGAACAGCAGTATTGTGGCCTGAGAACAACAAAACTGCGGCCGCTGATGACCTGCCAGCAGAGGTGTTTAAAACTGGTGGCGATGATCCGATAAGCAGCCTGCATCAGCTCCTAAATACGATTTAGCTCGAGGAAAACATGCCCGATGATTGGAATTTTAGTGTACTATGTCCTGTGTTTAAAAAAGGCGATCCAAGTGTTTGTAAAAACTCGCGGTATCAGTCTTTTACCCATTGTTTGTAAGGTCCTGTCGAGTGGGATATGTGAAAGACTAAAGCCGATTCTAACTGACATGATTGGACCTTATCAATGTGGCTTTAGACCTGGTAAATCAACAGCTGACCAGATATTCACACTACGACAAATTCTGGAGAATACCCAAGAAGAACAGATGACATGAAGCTGCCTTCGATAGCCCGATACGGCAAAAACTGTATGAAGAATTCCTACGAGTTTGGAATTCCTACGAAGCTTATACATCTTTGTATGATGGAGCTGACAGACAAGTCTTCAGTAAAGATAGGCAAAGATCTAAGCGAGTCTTCTTACACCAAACGAGGATTCAGGCAGGGCGGCAGTCTATCTTGCGACCTCCTCAACATACTGTTGGAGTTGATTATGAGGAAAGCTGCAGTTAACACGTCTGATATCATTTTTAACAAAAGTCATATATTACTCGCATATGGAGATGTCATATACATCATTGGCAGAAAACTGCGAGATGCTACTGCAGCCTTCTCAAGCATCGAGAAGGAAGCACGGGAAATGAGTCTGGTGGTAAAAGAGGACAAAACAAAGTTATTGGTTTCAACGAACAAAGAGTCTACTCGTTTGAGACGCTGTGTGAACGTTGACAACTATAATTTTGAAGTGGTGGAAGAATTCATCTACCTCTATACAAAACGAATGATGTCAGCATGGAGATAAAAAGAAGAGCATTGCTTGCTAACAGATGTTACTATGGGCTAAGCAAGCGTTTAAATGATAAAGCCCTTTCTTGACAAACAAAAATCCGACTGTACCAGACGTTGGTTCACCTATCTTGTCATATGGCGCAGAATCCTTGGTTATAACGCAAGCGGATGAATCAGTATTGGCAATTTTCGAGGGGAAAATACTCCGGAAAATATATGGACCCATCATCGTTGACGGAAAGTATCGGCATCGCATGAACAATGAGCTGTATGAGCTATATGCCGACATCGACGTGGTCAAACGCACTAATATATAGCGATTGCGTTGGATGGGTCATATTGTGCGGATGGACCCAAATGCTCCGGCACGGAAAATTTTCGACAACGAACTCGATGGACGACGCAAAAGAGGGCGACTAAACCTTCGTTGGAAGGACCGAATTTTTTAAGTACTATCGAAATTTGGTGTGACGAATTGGAGGAGAAGCGTTTGGAATTATTATATACGGCCGGCGTATAATAGATAAGTCTGTCTATTCCCGCCGCCATCTAAGAAGGCGAAAACAGGCTTTTGTATAAACATGTATATAAAAACTAAAATTCGCAACTAATGGACACCATTGTAAAGTCATTTCTGCAACGTGGCTTACAAATTTACTAATCAAGCAAATACCAAAGATTAACTTATAATTTCTTAGTAGAAGCTTCAATTAATTATGATGTCGGTTCTGTTATTGTGCCCTAATTCCGAACAAAACTTAATAAAAAAAAACATCGCAAATTATCGCTTCCCTTCTAGCAACCTCACACGGTAACACCAGCGCAAAATTTAAGACATAATGATTTCGAAGAAAAGATATTAAGCGATATTATTTGTAATAAAGTTTACTTGAATTGAAATTTCTGGTTTTAAGTTTCTTGTGCTTTATTTTTATAACATTAATGAAGTGTAGTGTAATGAATTTTAAATAATAAATTAACATGAATTTTTTTTTTTAATAATTACAAAACTTGGCACCGAAAATAAAGCTTTTCACAAAATCAACTGCAACAAAATTTGATCAAGTTAACCTCTTGCCGTAGCTGCAACATTGGCAGCCTGTTGGGCAACACCAAGTGTTTGGATGGTAGCATCACGGGTGTGTTGGCCTATACGTTCCTAAAAGGACGGCAATATAATAACAAATAATTATTATTCTACTTCATATATTTATAATTGTTTACTTACCACTTTCTTGCCAATCTTTTTCAGCCAACCAGCTTGGCTTTGCTGGGCAAAAACTGCCAAAATAACGGCAACCAATAGAAAAAGTTTGTTGAATTGCATTTTTAAATTTCGATTTTAAAAAATTGATAAGGATGTTTAATACACAGGTCTGCGTTTAGTTCTAGACTGCTAATGATTGTATTGCTGCTGTTTATTTTTATACGCAAATTTACTGGGCTAGAAAATGTCCAGTGTACTTCCCTCAATTATCTTCAGCATACTAGAAAAATATACGAACAGGGGAATCACTTTCATGATTTTGTTATGAATCTTTTCGAAACCATAAGATGTTGCTGCGGTTTATTATAAAGTAGCGGCGTACTGATATAAATATATAAATATTCATATATATAAATATATAGTCGCAGTAACCGAAAACCAATCTAATATGCTTTATGATAATGAATATAATAATAAATTTATAATAAATAGGTAGAGTGGGCAAATAATGAGAAACCCAGGGGATCCTGGATATTTCTATTAAGTCAAATCAATAATTTTTCTGCGTTTTTTTTTTCATAGTCATAATAGTATCCAAAATGAACAAAAAACCTACGATAAAAAATGAACAAAATTTGTTGTTCTAATAGGTGTATGCAATATGAGGGTGGTCCCAAAACCTAACCGATCTAATAAAGGAGACACAAAAAAATGTAGAACAATTTTCTTCATTTTTGAGCATAATCTCCATTTGACTCGATATACTTTTTCCAGCGTTATTGAGAAGCTTCTACACCCTATTTATAGTAACAACTGTCAAACTCCTTAAAATAGTCATCAACCGCAAACTCCAACTCTTCATTGTTGGCACATCTTTTACCACAGTGCTATTTTTTCAAATTTGGAAATAGAAAATAGTCCGAGGGAGCTAAATCTGGCGAATAAAGTGCGTGATGAAGTGATTCGAACTCCAATTCACTAAATGTGGCCATGGCAATAATGAATGTGTGGACTGAAGCATTGTCTTGAAGAAACAACATTTTCTTTTCCGCCAAATTCGGCCTTTTCTCCATAATTTCATCACCTAAATGCTGCAATAAATGAGCATAATATTCGCCGCTGATGGTTTTTCCTTTCTGAAAGTAATCAATAAAAATAATCCCATGCGCATCCCGAAGCACGTACACCATGACCCTGCCTGCTGATGTAACCGTCTTCGCCTTCTTTGAACACGATTCTCCCATTCCAGTCCACTGTTTTGATTGTTCCTTTGTCTCAGGCGTGTCGTGGTGGGCCCACGTTTCATCCATGGTTATAAATCGACGCAAAAATTCGGCTTTATCGCGGTGAAACATCGCCAAACACACTACTGAAACATTTTCACGACACTGTTTTTTCTCTATTGAAAGCAAGCGCAGCATCCATCTTGCTCACAGCTTTCTCATCTTCAGCCAATATTCGATATATATCACTTTTTAGGCATTTTAGCTCACTAGTTACACCTAGCTAGCTTACGCACACCCAGCCGACGATCATCCAATACCATTTCGTGGATTTTCTTAACCGTGTCTGGCGTTGAAACCACAATTGGCTCATCACTGCGGTGTTCCTCTTGGCAGCTCGTACAGCCTCGTTTAAACTCTGCTACCCTATAAATTTATAAATTTACCTCGGTTTTAATATTACTTGAATTCCCTGCAGATGACCAATTTCTTCCACAAAAATAAAAATACTAAACAACGTGGCGCCTTGAAACTTAAAACATATGTTATATAAAGTTGCCACTTTTCACCAAAATAATTTTTTTTCAAACTAGTGACACCATCTATGTGTCAGGTCGGCTAATTAGGGGACCGCCGTCGTATTCATAAGAATCGGGATTCATACCATTTTGACCTGCATTGGAGGAGGAGAAATTTTTAATAAAAACTTATTTCACGTATTTTAAAATGATTGAGCTGTCCGAATGGCCGGTTGCTTGGCAAGATGAATGACTGGGCCTCTGTTTTCCCTATCTGAAATTATTATATTATTGATATTATTATATTTTGCTTTTGTTTTAAATATTAAACATTCAGCATGGTATTATAATATTAATATTATTATTAAATATTAACTATTAAATATTTATTTTAATTATTTAATGTTATTAAACTAACAATTATTGTTTTTCATTTTTCTCAAAATTGGGAATTTTCATCAACTCCCCCAGCTAGGTCTCCTACAAATGTTCCATTTTCCTCAGTTTTTCGCCTTTGTATAATGATGTTGCAGTGAAAATTTACATGAAAATATGCACAAAAATAAGGATTTCGCTGATGTTCACATAGAAATATCTTAGATGAGATAAATACGCCACATCTTATAATTGTCCTATTTTCGGCGTATTTCATACATAGTAGGTTTAAATCACCTAGTAAAATATTAGGCACCGTGATCTTGAGAACTCTGAAAAATTATTAAATTATAACTAAAAACTAATTTTCAAAATATTAGCAAAATATCCGAAATAAATAACTTTGTTAGATACTAAACTTATTTATAACAATGCGCGTCTAAATTAGTGAAAGCAAAATATTGAAATTGAAAAGGTGCTGCCGGAATGCAAAATTTAGATTTATTCCTACGGATAGTTGAATGAATTTTTGGAACCGAAACTCGTGTTACGCTATGTCTAGATTACTTTTTGATAGTTTTTGAATCGTAATCGGTTCTGTTAAAAAAATTAATATAATATCGATTGCACTGAACATCAATTTGCGATAAGAACCGAAAATGGCATTACCATAAATAAAAATTATGATATAAATACAATTATAATATTATATTTCCAAGTAGTCTTATTTCAAAAGCGACATAATATTTCAGTTTCAGAATATAAAATCATTTTCCACACGATTTCTCGAAAAGTGTTAAAATTTTTATTCGATTGAAAACATAGTAAAAAAAAACCTTCAAGAATTTTCATTTGTATGAAAAATGTCAATTTATTTTTGCCGCAAATGCATAAAACTTCAAAATAATTTGTTGGGCTGAATTTGGTTACATTTCGTCCTGGATTTTCGACATTGTGCCCATATCGTATTTTCATGATATTGTAATAGTAGGTACATTTTATTTTGCAACAGTTTAGGTTAAGACAATGAATGTCAAGATGGTGATATTATTTCGCTATCATCTTCATGATTGTGAAGATAATGATGTCATTTCTATATCATAACGAAATAGTTTTAGTTATTGGACAGTTGCCAATTGTTTCCGTGTTTCGCATAACGAAATTTAATTAACATTTAAGTATTGCGCAATGAAATAAATACATTTCCCCGATTTATATTAAATCCCTACAACCGTATTAGCTTATCACCGCCTAATCTAACAAGTAAAATGCATCCCGTAGAAGTGCACAGACTATAAAAGAAAGTAAATCCCAATTTCTTTTTGATTTTACCCAACAGAGGGGAAATACCACAGATTGATTTCTATTCAATGCCTTCGCTATAAAAGTCCAATGTAGCACTGATATTCAGTATGATTTATACTAGAGCACTGTTCCTGATACGTTCCTTTAAATACCAAAGCAAAAAAAAAAATGAAATTCAATCTAATTTTGCTTTTCGTAGTCATAATTTTAGCCATTTCCGTCCGGCAAGGTGAAGCGGGTTGGCTGAAGAAAATTGGCAAGAAAATTGTAAGTAGTAATTGGGCCTCCATTATATTATATACATATGTATGTGCATATATTATGCTTTTGTATTTTTGTACTGATTATTGTATTTCAGTACAGATTAATTTGTATTTTTGTACTGATTATTGTATTTTTTTTAAATTTCCTCATAGGAACGCGTTGGTCAACATACTCGCGATGCCACCATACAAGCAGTTGGTATTGCTCAACAGGCGGCAAATGTTGCTGCCACGGCAAGAGGTTAAATAGCTTTTCAATGGTTGGTTGGGGAAATGTTGAAATTATATTTAGTACTGCCATGTTATGAGATTTAAATTTTTGTTTTTTTTTTTTTTAATAAAACAATTTACAAATAATACATATTTTATTTATATTTTATTTTGTCAAAAAAGTACAAGGAAATGATCATTTCAAAATTTATTAGCAAAATTCTTATTGTTCTTAAACTGCTTTCAACACTGGAATGGATTTTGACTACTATCTGTCTTTTAGTTTATTTCTAATAAAGAATTATGTCAAAATTTGTATTAAAACGGAATTTTGTGTGCTGAACTGCTGAAAATGTAACAGGCAGCTTATGGTCGAAATGTGGTAGAGGATTCGCGTCTCTCTGGTCATTAACCTCCTAACCTAACTGAAGTTAACAATGCTAAAGTCAAAGAATCTGTGTTTGATCATCTGTGTTTTCGTCATTTAAGTTTGAGAGATAAATAGCTGCTGAACTTTCTGTGTCCAACGGATCGATTCTATTTTACTATTTTATACAATTGTTTAGATATGAAACGCATTGTCGCTCGCCGATTTTCTTCGAAATCTCTATCTCGACTATTTCGGAAAGACCTGAAGTTTCTTCAAAAACTCAAGAAAATATGCAAGAACGAGACAATTCTGAACCATAGTCATAAAATGCTTTCTAACTCTGATAATTAGAGATGGGCTTACAAGTTTGACGTACTAGTCAACAAGCTTGGGAATAGGGCCTTCCTTCCAATTGAGCCGAAACCCAGAAAAAAAATTCAAAGTAGGTAAAAATTCAAGATAAAGTTGATTGTTTTCTTTGATTACCACGATGTTGCGCACTCGACATTTTTGTCAGAAAGTCAGATTTGCGTTTGAGACAGCAAATTCCTCGAAAAAATGGAGATTTTGAGAACAGAACTCATCGATTTTGCACCATTATAACGCGTCACCTCAGAATGCTATTTGGACAAATTTCTGGCCAAAAGGTAAACAAATATTATCGATCAACCATCGCATTCTCTTGAAACGGTTCCAGCTGATCGTTTTCTTCTATCCAATACTCAAATTACCACTTCGAGCCATCCGAGTCATTGGGCCCAAGAACTATTTTCTTTTCCGAAAAATATGTTTGAAAAATGTTTTGATGATTGAAGTATTCATTAGCATAAGCGTATTATAATCGACCGTGGTAGATGGATTAATCCCGGAAAGAGCCATATATCATTATTTGAGGAGTGGTCACCTCGATGTATCTGGCGAAAACTTCGAGCAATCAAGTAGTCGACAAGTCTATTAAATGACTGTGACCTTCGGAATCGCCGTTAAACTATAGGTCCCGTTGAGTGAACCTAACAATAGAATGTTTGTAAACTCATTGAATGTGAGAACCTCTCCCAAATCTCATTCATGGCATATAAGTGAATTTGTTTATGAGTGTATTATTTCGGAATGGGCCTACTTTGAAGTCGATACAATAAATTTGAATGACTAATACATATTTGGTGTTTTTTTCCGGTACTTTTTTT
>JAHXMU010000077.1:48804-119363 GCA_019455685.1 Philornis downsi
TACAAACCTATGAATACTGCATAGTCATTTATGGCGTAGATTTATCGATTTTTATACTTGTACACTCACCACCTAAAATAATGAAGGAAGGTGGACCTTTTGCCTTTCCTTTGAAACTTTAAGGCTAATTGTGGTATATGGCTTGAAATTCCGGTTATACAGGGTATCCGTCGGGAAAGTATATTACTTTGTTTATAATTTTTGATTAAAGAGAATGGATCTTATATTGATAAATGTTTTATTTGATGTCGGTAATTATGTATGGAATACAATGTCAGATAAATGTCCGCCCCTGTTAGTCTCACATGCGATCCCTTTTGAGCATATTTGTCATTACATTCTCACACATTTCACGCGGTATTTCATTAATTTCATCACGAATATTTTGTTTGAGTTGCTCAAGCTATTCTGGTTTGTTTGCATATACCTTGCTTTTCAGATATCCCCACAAAAAGAAGTCCTGAGCAGTTGAATCAGGCGACCGTGGAGGCCGATCAACATCACCATTTCTTGAAATAACTTGTTGTGGAAAGAGGTCTCGCAGTAATTCCATTGTAATCCTGGCTCTATGCGATGTGGCATCGTCTTGTTGATGTGCCTTTAAAATGTTTTCAATCATATTACGATATCGCTCCCCATTGTCAGTTACCGTTACGCCGTTTTCAGTTTCAGAGAAGTAAGGTCTAATGAGTCCTCCTGACCAAATTGCACACCAAACTGTCACTTTTAATGGATGCAAAGGTTACTGATGAATAATTTGAATATTTTCCTTTGTCCAGAACCGACTATTCTGTTTATTCACATATCCATTCAAATGAAAATGTCCCTCGTCATGATTTTTTCATGAAAATCGGGATTGTCATGGGCGAGCTATAACATCCTATTGGCATTGTGAAAGAAACTCTTGTGTCAACTGAATCTTAATTGGAAACAACTGCAAATCCTTGTGCAAAATTGTTCTTTGAAGACCAAGCTCCTGAGCACTGCGTTGAATTGAGGTTAATGGATTGTTTTGAACACTTTCTTGAGCAGCAGTAATGTTTTCAGCCGATCTTCCAGTATGTTGTAGTCCATGCTTGGTCCTATCAGCTACAGACCCTCTTTCTTCGAAATCATTCTCTACACGATAAATAGTGCGTCTTGTTGGCACGTTGTTTCTCCCAAAACTTTTACGTAACTTTCTCATCGTCACAGTAATCGATGATTGATTTGGATAAAATTCAAACACGTTGGTTTATCGAATATTTTTCCATAATAAATTTGCCACGTCTCTACTTCACGACTGCCAAATATGAACTGTCAACACTAATGTTTACCAAAATGGCGCCGAAACAAAGTAGTATACCTTCCCGACGGACACCCTGTAACGAATACGTCTTCCACGTTTTTTACCTTTCACATGTATCTGCGTATACTCGTATATAAAAATCTAATGAATCAGAACTTACCAAATTATTTTCAAAAAAGAAATGTCCCGAAACCGTTGTGTACAGAAAATTTTTTGTGTCCACTATTATTTCCAAACAAGTGGTTGCAAAGATAAAATTGATAACAGAAAAAATAAGAATTACAAACGGCCCATGTAAACATTCTAAGAAAACAGAATTAAATAATTTCTGTAGCATTACAATTCATCTTGATTAAAAATTCATAGTAGATACCGTAAGTGTTACGAATACTAATGAACCTTGACCTTTGATAAGGCATGAATTGAGAATTCCATACATACATATATTTCTATGCATACAGACAGCATCGTAATGCGGAAAGAAAGTAACGCTTTGTGCCCACACTTTTTCTTTTCAGGCCCACTACACAATTATATGAGATGTTGTGTAAAGCTTGAGTGAATTTAAAAGAGATTATTCCAATAGCAACTGTTAACCCTCAATTGGAATTGTGAGCATACAAATCCTATGGAATACAACAATCTATGAATTAATCAAAAGACCGACACAAATTTGTGACACAAAAAAGTCTCAGAAATTTGGATCAGTTTTGCGCATTAATCGTTATAACAATACGCATTTTAACATACTCGTATGAACCGGCGCAAAGATGAACAAGTACAAAATTGGAATACTATAGCCGGTCAAGGCCGACGTCAAGCATCTAACAGCTAACATATAGAAATTGTCTCAAGTACCACCGTTATACATAGATAAGAGTCTTTTCTGATCAATTCAGGTACTTTCGAAAAATCTTTTATTTTCGATTTAAACTTGACTTTAGTATGACAAACACTTTGAACATTCGAGTAATTGATAAGTGTAGTAAAAGCTTCTCAAACCGGCGTTCAGCATAGCCCATCCGCAAGGGAATTTATTTATTTGCAATATATTTTCTATAGCACTTTATGAGCATATTAGATATTTTACGCAAAATTTCATAAAAATTCAGTTTATCATGATTTCATGACATGTTAACTAACAATAAATTAGTACCCTCATACAGGTCTGTGGAATATTCGTAATATTGTCGTTTTTGGTGGGTGAAGTGGTTCGAAATAACATTGGTCAACAACCCCGGTATTAAAAACCGAAAAAAATATGTTTCAGTTTCTGAAGTAACTTTAGTTAGCATTTCGCAGAGAGTTTTTTCTCTGGAATATCCTCGTCGACGGAGCACCAATTCGATCTCCAATTCATTTAATTTTGCCATTATTGCCATCGACTTCGAATACTTTGCATAGCTGGAAAAAACTTTTCCCAGCAATGTTTAGGACGCTTTTCTTGATTTATAGTTCAAATGATATAATAATGATAATGATAGAATTTTGTGTGCATTCCACGTTTTTTCTTTTTGCTCGACTTCCTTTTCGCTCAGCAAATTGCCGATTTATTTCAGGAGTATAATCTTCAACATATGCCAACTTTATGAACACATATCGCTTAAAAAATTAATTTTCATTGCACCAAACAGTGCTCCAAATTAGTAAGACATAAATGTTTTTGTTCCACTGTTAGCAAATTCGTTACCCTTTTGGAAAACAATTCTCTCATTTTCATGCAAAATACTGACATATTTATAAATATCATTTTTCGCGTGTAGGGAATAACTCTCACGATTTTTTTGGTGCTGTCTATAATTTTGTCGGTGCTGTATGTCAGCATAATCGGAGCGTGTACGACCTCGTTTAGAATAAGCATTCCTTCAACAAATGACTGTTTTCGACAGAGAAAAGTCGTCGTAGCATCTCTCAAGCCATCATTGAGTTTGACGGATATTTCCCCCATCAAAAATCATATTTTATTCAACACAAAAAATTAGCTTTATTCCCTTGTACGAGTACAAAACCAAAAGTAATTCCACTCAAAACACTTCAATATGTAATTCCCTGGGCTTATTGAACGATGTTTTGTATACCTATATATAAGAGAGAGCAGTGGCAAACCCATTTTAGTGCAGGACCAAAAGCTAAAAACTATAGCTTTCAAATTTGGCGACAATGTTCCGGTAGAAACGAAAAGAACTAGGATAGCGATATTAGTGGTATTTTCTCTTTCTGGCAAAGGTAACCTTCTTTGCCAGAAAATGTGTACGCATTTGAAAGTGTTAGCTGCGGCACACTCTAAGAGTTAGTTACAGTTATAATTACAGTAACAGTTACAGTTACAGATCAACGTATTTTCCTAACCTGTATGTTTTTATATAGAAATGGTCAAATGTAAAGTTTTTTTCCCTTTCCTCAGCAAAAAATTGTGGTACTTTTGTGTACCTTGGTAACATTTTTGAAGTCTTGAGTCCTGACAGACTCGGTTTTTTTTAAAACAGAAATCAACATACGAGTACCTATCAGGTTCTCTCAATCTTGAACATGACAAACAAATTTAACTCCTTTTATACCTAGAAAGATACAAATATGCGCAAGCCGGGGAACGTTACCACTAAGATATTACTTAATGATGTTGAATTCTTATCTACGCCGAAGGAGAATCCCCTTCAACTCCTATGTTTTTTAACGAGCTGGTACAATTTGTCCCACAGCCTGGCCTGTTATTGCATCGAATATTTCTCAGTTGGCTGATTTCACAAAAGTTCAAGATCTCCTAACCCTATTTTATTTTTTTCTTGTGGGTTATTGCAATGGTTAGTGCACGCGAGTATCGTTCGCATGGGTTTAATCCCGCATAGAGCCACCTATTAGTATTGAGGAGGCGGTCGCCTTGATGTGTCTTTTGAATACTTTGAGTAGTCGAGTAATCAGCAAGTGTGATAAATGTGACGTTGTTTTCCAAAATATGTGACGTTGTTCCACTTTGCCTAAACTGTGACGTTCGGAATCGTAGTTAAATGAGCCTAAAAACAGAAGGCGTGTAAGCTCACAGGATGTGAGAAGCTCTCCCATATCTCATACATGGGATGAAAGGGAACTTGTTTTGTTGCATAATAAAAAGTTTACAAAACAATTATTGAACTATAATCGATGCAAACTCCCCTGCAAGTCGTTACCGAGCGTGGAAGCGAGAATAAGACTTGATACAAATGTATTATTTTGCAAATGAACCAAGAAAAAATCGTTAATATAAATTAAAGCAAGGTGGTTTGAACTTTCTAATGTAACACCCGTCATCAGCTATTCCATAAAAAACGATTTCTGATGTTGCATTTTTTGCTGTTTACAAACATAAGTATATGTTGTAATTTTCAACTTAGAAAACCATTAACAAATTGAAGTTAATACTGAATCACGGTTTAATTTAGTCATTTAAATGGAAATATAAAATTTACATAATATTATATTTTTTTCCTTTCAGGTAATGAATCATTAACACTCTCATATGAAGGTTTCAACTGCCAAATGCAAAATATCTGCATTAGCAAGACCAAAAAGCGGGACTTGGCTAAGTAAGTAAGAATATCATAGTTTCATTCGGATAATAAATTTATTCATTCATAAAAAATACATATCTTATTAGGTTTATCGGAAATAGTAACGCGCTAAGTTTTTTGTGTTGTCTTCTCCTGAATTAATTAGTTTTACTCTTCTCTGATTTGTTAGAAATGACTTGAATTCTTGACGAATTTTATCGATATCGATCAAAATACGATCTTTAAATCTTTGGCATAAATATCATCTAAAAAACTAGATATTGTTTCACAACAGAAACAATTTCTGTATACTGAAATTGATGGTTTATTTTTACCACATTTTGAAAATGAAGTAATTTTCTAGTTTTAATTTTCCGTTGTTAACAATTCATTAACAATTCTTGGCATTTTTTAACAATAACAAATTATGATCTCCTAATTTTCTGCATATATATAAAACATTGTTTGAAAGATAAAATACTTTTAGAAGGTAGAAATAACTTTTGGATATGGAAAATATAAAATAATTCCACACAATTGGAAGATTTATTCTTACTACAATTTTGGCAAAAAAAAAATGATATCTGCGGTAGTAGTCTTAGTATCACATATGATTTTCATTACCTTCTAATGGCTTTAGTATTTCCACATTTTTCCGAAAAATTACCGTTTCCTAAAAATATTGTCGATAACAGAAAACTTTTCTATTTTCCTATGAAACAAGATATTATAAAGTCAGGAGAATATTCGTTGCATTTCTGTTATAGCGGATATGGCTATGTGAAGATTTGCATCATCACATTATATACACATAGAGCTGGAAGGAATGCTCGATGTAGTTCTGAAAAGAATAATAAATCTAAATTACATTTAGGTAGCAACATTCATCAGCCACATTGTACATAAGTTAAGAATGATTGGTTTCAATACCTATTCTGGTATATTTTCTGTTAATGAAATCGTTCAACTACTTAAAAAATACCGAAATAGGCTGTTTCTCCAAATATTAGTTGGGCTGCTGCCTATTTCTCTATAAACATGCTCACCACTAGAGCGGTCCTTAAAGAATTTGAATAATATGAGGCGTTCCTTACTTGTCCTTTTTCCTAAAAGTAGGTTCAATCCATGAATGTTAAGTTTCTGCCCTAGTGGACAGAATGTCGCAGATGATTTGCCGTGTTATGCACTGGTAAGTGGGGGTGCGGAATACGTCCTCCTTTAATACCCTCCTTAAAAACTCCTGAGATCTCCGTTCTTATTGCCCTAGATCCGTCACCGAGCATTAAGAGCATTTAAATTCGATTATTTTTAAAAGCCATTACAAAAATCGGGCAGATGGCCGCCGCGGCTTTGCTTGCACACACGCGATCTTTTAATTAAATTTTCAATGACCGTTTTGCATAAATGCTGCGGTATTTCATTAATGCAGCGTCCAATTTTCTCTTAAGTCTTGAGTAAGGTTTACTACACCTTTTATGACTAAGATTGGAGAGAGGACAATTCTAAATTAGAAATTTCTCATAGAAGGTTTACTACATCTTTCCCAATATAAAATGGGGAGAGAACACTTCTAAATTAGACGTTTATCATGTAAGGCTTACTACACATTTTGTGATTAAAATTGGGGAGAGAACAGTTCTAAATTGGACATTTCTAATAGAAAGTTTACTACATCTTTTGCATTAAAAATTGAGGAGAGAACGGTTCTAAATTAGACGTTTCTCATATAAGGTTTACTACACTTTTCATGACTAAAATTGGAGAGAGAACAATTCTAAATTAGAGATTTCTCATAGAAGCTTTACTACATCTTTTACAATTAAAAATGGGGAGAGAACAGTTCCAAATTAGACGTTTCTTATATAGAGTTTATTACACTTTTTGTTGTTAAAAATGGGGAGAGGCCGGTTATAAATTAGAATTTTTCAATTACCATAGAGAAAAGATCGATCGATTAAAATTAAAAATGTTCACTTGATATTGAGAACACGATAATTGAAAATGAAAGTTTACATTTAATATGAAAAACACAAATATAAATATAAGTTATATTTAATTCAGGGGAATGACTAAAAAAATGTGAACTCCTACTAGGGTGGCGCACCAACTCCAACACAATGAGAAATTTAAATAACAAGAACGCAGGATTTAAATGACTGATGCAGCAATTGAATTGTTTCTCTGGCTGTATGACATGTGGCCCCGTCTTGTTGAAACCACATGCCCTTCACATTCATTTCTTCAATTCTAGGCACGAAAAAATTGGTTATCATTTCACGATACCGACGCTAAATTTAAATCTTGTGTTCTTGTTGGGACACTCTTTATATTGTTTTTCAAATGAATAAAGAAAAACTAATGTATATATGTTAAAAAAAACTTATTTCAGTATCTTATGTAACAACATCCGTCAGCCACTCTGCATCTTTTTCGCATCTAATTTGGCTTGGAGCAGAATAATGTTGTCATGGGACTTCACATTCCCATGATTTCAAATTTAAATATTTAAATTTGTTGCAACACACCTGTCATATTTCAGCAAATTGACAAAGAATGAGGGTATTTATAAGTTCTAATTTTAGATGAATTGGACATACGAATTCAAAATAGCGGGCAAAAATTCGATATTCATCAAATCTTCTATTTTGTATGAGAGAGATTACCGAAATGGACGTGGTTAGAATGCAAAGTGAAACATAAAAAAATCACAATGTGCAAAATTTATAATAATTCTTGTTGCACCCATTACGCAAATTGTAGCAACATTTTAAAGTCTAAGATCTCTTGTAAGGGGGGGACAAAATTCCTCAGTGCTAATTTTTGCCAATTCCGGTATTTTGTGTAAGACGCGCCTGTATGGTTTACCGCCCCTTTACAATTGTTAAACGTAGGGTACAGTTAAAGTCGATTCGTCTACTCAAAAGTTGCGTTGAAAACAATATTTTGGTGTTTAAGGTCATTTGTAAGGCCATTTACTCGTATTTGTCTAAAAATAAATAAGCAAAAAAGCATTCAGTGTGAGAACTTATTCCCTGTCACAATAATGGGATTATGTTTTTCTTTAATACGTTAATTGTTCTGTTATTACAGACATTGGGCCAATTTAAATTGTTCTTCTTTGTTTTCTGTCTGAGAACGCAAAACTAATGTGGAAATTGTTCTATCTCACCCATACTAACGTAAACTCATATACCTGTGTACAAAAAGTCTCACTTTCACTGAACTTTTGTTACACATTCTACTCTATGCCCACCTAAACTTTCCAGCTGGGTATAAAAGCGATACTCTCTGACGGATTCGTTATCACTTGACGTTTGTTGAAGTGGCATCGTTAATCAAGAACACAATACCTGAAGAATCTACTCACATCTGAAGGAAGCTTATCTCAAGATGAAATTTCATGGAATCTTCATTTTCATTGTATTGATTTTTGCCGTTTTGGCTGGTCAAAGTTATGCCGATGGATTTTTTGAGAAACTGGGTGATGAAATTGTAAGTACACTGGAATTGTGGTGAGCAGTATGTTTGAGGAAGATTAATTTAATCGAATTTTTGTCACACAGTCACGTGTGGGAAAAGAAGCTGGAAATTTAATGAAAAAAACTGCAGATGACGTTCAGGATGCAGCCGAGGATACGTACAAAAATGTTAAAAATAAATTTTAGTTCTAATATCAGCAGCATATCTTCGCTGATTTATTAATCTCAATAAAGTGTGAATTTTGTATCCATTACTTGTGGAAAGTATTTTTGAAGTAAAACTTCGCGTGAAAAGGTATTGTAATCGGAATCGACAATTTTTTCTGTGACTGAAACAACGGGTATTGAGGCCGTTGAGGCCTCTAGAGGCTTTCCTTTCTAAAGGTAAAGACTTTAATAACCACTTTATGGCTCCAGAAACGGTTCATATATCAATGGGTACGACTGAATTTAAAATGTGCTTTGAGTTGGAGGGATGCTATTCGTTTATACTGACTTTTCAGTTCTTCTGAAACAGTGCTCGCGAACTAACGAAAATATGATTTTATGATAAAACAAGATAAATTGCAACAAATTTAATTCAATAAAATTTTAGAAAAAATCATTGTTATTAGTATTATTTTACAGTCCGTGGGAGTTCATTAAAATGACATCTACGAAATTGGAAAATATTCACATTTGAGCAATCATTGCATAATCAAAAAATTTTGAAAGCAGTTGTACAGGGTGTCCGTCGGGAAGGTATACTACTTTGTCTTGTCGCCATTTTGGTAAACATTAGTCTTGACAGTTCATATTTGGCAGTCGTGAAGTTGAGACGTGGCAAATTTATTATGGAAAAATATTCGATAAACCAACGTGTTTGAATTTTATCAAAATCAATCATCGATTACTGTGACGATGAGAAAGTTACGTGAACATTTTTGGGAGAAACAACGTGCCAATATGACGCACTATTTATAGTGTAGTGAATGATTTCGAAGAAAGAGGGTCTAGAGCTGATAGGGCCAAGCATAGACCACAACGTACTGCAAGATCGACTGAAAACATTCCTGCTGCTCAAGAAAGTGTTCACAGCAATCCATCAACCTCAATTCGACGACGTGCTCAGGAGCTTGATCTTCAAAGAACAACTTTGGCCATAATTTTGCACAAAGATTTGCATTTGTTTCCATTTAAGATTCAGTTGGCACAAGAGCTTCTTCCACAAGACCATTTACGTCGCCGTACATATGCCAATAGGATGTTACAGCTCGCCCATGACACCCCCGATTTTCATGAAAAAATCATAATGAGTGACGAGGCACATTTTCAGTTGAATGGATGTGTGAATAAACAGAATAGTCAGTTCTCAAATTATTCATCAGTCACCTTTACATCCATTACAAGTGACAGTCTGGTGTCCAATTTAGTTAGGAGGAATCACTGGACCTTACTTCTTTGAAACTGAAAACGGCGTAACGGTAACTGACAAGCGAGGGCGATATCGTGATATGATTGAAAACTTTCTAACGCTACAACTGCATGCTTTGGGCTTCATTAACATGTGGTATCAACAAGACGGTGCCACATCACATACAGCCAAGATTACAATGGAATTACTGCGAGACCTCTTTCCACAACAAGTTGTTTCAAGATATGGTGATGTTGATTGATCTCACGGTCGCCTGATTTGACTGCTCCGGACTTCTTTTTGTGGCGATATCTGAGAAGCAAAGTTTATGCAAACAAACCAGTAACGCTTAAGCAAGTCAAACAAAATATTCGTGATGAAATTAATGAAATACCGCGTGAAATATGAGAGAATGTAATGAAAAATGTGCCCAAAAGGGCTCGCATTTGTGAAGCTAACAGAGGCGGACATTTATCTGATATTGTATTCCATACATAATTGCCGACTTTAAATAAAACATTTATCAATATAAGATCCATTATCTTTCATTTAATCAAAAATTAAAAAAAATCAAGTAGTATACCTTCGCTATGGACACCCTGTATATTGATTGATTAAAAAATGCTTCCATTTTTTTACTAGACAATTACACAAGATGACATTTGGGAATTGGGCCTTCCGTTCCCATTATCTCAAAATTAAACAAAAGGAATTCTCGTTGGTTGTGAAAGTTTGATGAACGGCTTCCGAAAAACAAGACAACGCGTAATACGTTTGATCTCCCATCACTGTTCCTTTCCATTGGCAGGTGTAATGAAAGTATTTCAGTGGGTGCCATCAGAGAAAGTGTCATGAAAAATTGTTTTTAGATGCACTTTTTAGAGAGCGACATAGAAAATGAAATTTCGCGAAATTTTTCATTTCCCGCAAAAACAAAAATAATATTTGATTTACTGGGAAATCCTTCGAAATGTCCTGCACATTTTCAACATCAAATTTCATAGAATATCGTGTGAATAGAAAAATAGAATTGAAAACTAAAACGAATAATTTTAAGTCATTTTCTAAGTTTGAAAGCACAATATATTCCTCATATTTAAGCAAATTTTTTATTTGGCTTAGTTGCTAATTAACAAATTGCCAAATCACTAGCTAATTTATCAAATCATTTCACAACGAAATCTATTTGCGTGTACATTCTGTAAAGAAAGTATCCAGAATTGATCAGTAAAACACAAAATATTTATGATTCATTCAAATTTATTAAATTGCCCTCGAAGTAGATCCCTTCCGGAGTAACGCACTTTTGTCGATGAGTAATTCAATCGTCAAAAACATTTTTCAAACGGTTTTCCTGGTGACTTGAATTTGACTCGAGTTTTGGAAAGGGGAAAAAACCACCTGGAGCCACATCAGGTGCAATCGGTAGTTGTTCATTGATATTTGTTGAGTTCTTGAAATTCATTCACAACGACTACCTTGTCAAATAGTGAGTTGTCGCGATCCATACCTAAGTTTTCTTGTCACAAATTCCGATAAATTTTCTCTCCCAAACGCTGCATAAGGACTAAATGATATTATTTATTTACCGTCTGACGTTCCGGCAAGAATTCCGATTGCACAAGGCCGCAGTCAACAAAGAAAACAGCCAACATAACCTTGACTGGATCGACCTTGACATACATTTTTCGCTTTTGGCTCAGTTGGAAGGCGCCATTCCGAAGTTTATTGATTGATTTGAATATCAAACTCGTAAGTCAAAGTCTCATCGCCATTTATAAGGCGTTATTTATGAATGTGTGGAATTAACTCGTTTTGGCAAGTCTGCATCGATCTTTTTGTGATTGGATTTTTGAAGAAAATTAAGATCTTTTAGGGCTAAACTAGCGGCAACTCGTTTATGTACCCAAACAATTGTGCAAAAACATACGAATTGATTCTTGAAGCACAGAAAGTTCAGCAGCTGTTTCTTCCAAACTAAAATTACAATTTTTTGTTATTATTTCCTGTTTCTTTTATGTTCAGTTGAACACGTTGATGGTCGGCAAGGGCGAAACAAATCTTCCACCTCACCTAGACCGCTTTTAAATGCACTTTACCACTCATTTCCACGCGTTTTTGATAAAATCAATTCATCGTAAGCTTTCTGTAATGTTTTTGTTTTTCCCAATTTGGCACACGAAATTCCGTTTGTAATACAAAATTTTAAATATAATCTTTGTTCGATATTTTTTCCATTGCACAAATCTCAAAAAACATATTTGAGATGAGCTGACATCGGTCGAGTACTGTAAACTAAGACTAAATGACAAATCGCGCTCAAACTCCTCCTCAGTATAGAGGACAACTGCTCCAACTTGACGACAAAAATAATGTTAACAAACCATTTAAGCGGGCTTTTTAGATGATTAATTCTCGGTACCTTCTTTTAGACAGAACGTATGTGACAGAATGTAAATAAACTTATATGAACGTCTAATATCTTGCAGAAAGAACTTCACATTGTGTCCGTTTTCTGAAAATAGTTCCAAAAATTGATTTTTGTACACATAGTTTAATTTAAAATCGATTTCTAATAAGGTTTTATCTAGCTTATACATGTGTTTTTAAATCTTCTGTAGCAATATTTTCATTTATATTTTATATTTTCATTTTACCCGAAGTTGCTTTTAACACACCATAAAATCAACAAGAAATAACGTTATTATATCGAGTTATCCATTTTTCGGTTTCAAAATTAAAGTTAAATAGAACACACATAAAGCTATGATTTCAATGAAACTTTTATTTTATTATAATGTTTGGACCTCGTCATTATGTACGAAGTGCAATGTCATTTAAATGATCGGCTCTGGATTGGTTGCAGCAATACCGTAGATCATTTTGAGGTATCTCGTACATTTCGGGAGGTATAACTGCGCGATAACTTGACGAATAATGGTTTTCACATACTCCAATGCTTAGGGAATATCTGCGTAAACACACAAAAAAAGCCTAACGGCGTCAAATCGCATAATTTTGGTGGCAAATTGCCAGCAAAAGTCGATTGTATTGTGTGGCTCGTGGCACCGTCTTGTTGAAACCACATATCGTCCAGTTCATAATCTTCAATTGCAGGCCAAAAAAGTCGGTTATCATACAGCCATTGCGCTCTGCATTAAAATTCGGATTATCCACCACACTTTCACTAAGAGAAGCAACATTTTCGGCAGTAAGCACATTGCTGCGATGCTCTTAAAATTTCTTTGTAATTTTATCAGCCCGTAATGAACGAAAAGTAATTAAGTAATTTAGTATTCTTGAAGAGCTATACAGCTGACAGCACACGTATTAGCCTCACTATACTGTATCATCAAACAAATTATATACTTTAAAATCAACGCGTTTGGCTCAAAAGATCGCTTTATTTCAAAAATAATACAAATTATATTAAATTACGTTTAGTAAAGTAAGCGAAATTTATGTATAACAAGCAGCAACATTTTCGGCGAACAAGAGTGGTGCTCACAGATTTTAAGATAATTTATATAGAAATTAAATACGATTTCTTGGAGATAGTCAAGTTGTCATTGCTGAATTGCTTGAATTTGATTTGCATTTGCACGAAGCCATAACCTGAGTCTGAAGACTGGCGAACTAGCCACTCTAGCATTTAGTACTGATAAGGTCATCTACAGACTAAAAAACTAAAACTGACCGCAAGTTTTTTTTTTTTTTTTTTGGACTAAAAAACCAAATTAAAATTAATGGAAATAATCGGAAACTGGCATTGATACTATCAGTATAATACAATTGATGTTCAGATAACCAGAAATACAAAACATGGATTTTGGCCATTGCCCGAAATTTCTCTATCTCACATACAAAAATGTGCGCATAAATACGAGGGCGGTTTCAAAACTAGCCGTCCTAACAAAGAAGACACAAACAAGTTGAGAGAAATGTTCTTTATTTTTCATCATAATCTCCTTCTAGCTCAATACACTTTTTCCAGCAATATTCAATAGCTGTTTATGGTGAGATCTGTGAAATTCTTTAAAATAACCATCAATCGTAGACTTCACCTCTTCATTGTTGGCAAGTCTTTTACCACAGAACCATTTTTCAAGCCTTCAGATCTGGCTAATGAAGCAATTTAAACTTTATGTCATTTATTTTGGCCATCGCAATAATGGATGTTTGAACTGGAGCATTGTTTTGATGAAACAAAACTTTCTTTTTCGCCAAAAGCGGCCTTTTTCCATAATTTCATCATCTAAATGCTGCAATAAACGAGCATAATATTCGCCGTTCATGGTTTTTCCTTTCTGAAGATAATCAATGAAAATAATCCAATGCGCATCAAAAAAAAAAAAAAAAAAAAAAAAGAAAAGGTGCCTTGTTTTTGCGTGCAGATGGAACCCCATTCCAGTCCACTGCTTTGATTGTTCCTATATTTAAGTTGTAAAGTGATAGTATAGACCCATATCTCATCCATGGTTATAAATCGACGCAAACATTCGGTTTATTGTGATCAAACATCGGCAAACACTCTAATGAAACATCTTCACGACTCTGTTTTTACTCTATTGAAAGCAAGGGCGGCACCCATCTTGCGCACAGCTTTCTCATTTCCAAAACGGTCAATACACGATATAGAGAAGTGTTCAAAAAAAAGGTGAATTTTATTTTTTCCCAAAATAATATTCATCAATTTCTATTTGATCTCCTTCAAAGTAGTCCTATTCAGATATAATACACTTGTGCCAGCGTTTTTTCCAATCCTCGAAGCAGTTCTGATATCCACTTTTTGGTATGTCCTTGAGCTCTCTCGGCCATTCGGTGTTATATCCTCAATCGTCGCAAAACGCCGTTCTTTCATGGGTTTTTTCAATCTTGAAAGCAGGAAAAAGTCATAGGAGACCAAATCTACATATAGTGAATACGGTGGCTAAAACATGATAACGATGTTGTCTTCGGCCAAATAATCTCTCACAAGCAAAGATGAGTGAGCAGGTGCATTATCATGATGAAAAAGCCATACATTTTTTGTCCACAATTCCGGCGTTTTTTTTTCGTATTGCTTCGAGCAAACGGCGCATAACTTCAAGGTAATACTCTTTATTTACTGTTTAACCTTGTGGTAAGAACTTCTGATGCACTAAGCCATGGTAATCGAAGAAAACAGAGAGCAAAACCTTGGCATTTGATCGAACTTGGCGTGCTTTTTTTGGTCTTAGCCTTTCTGGACTCTTCCACTAGGATTATGGGCTTCGGTTTTGATGTCACAACCATATATCCATGATTCATCACCAGTTATGACTTTTTTGTTTAAGCAAATCTGGATCATCGTTGACGTCATCCTTTGTTTTTGGTCAAAATTCAGCAATTTTGGAACGAACTTCGCTGCCACACGCTTCATGCCCAAAATTTCTGAAAGAATTGCATGGCATGAGATTTGCCGACATCCTCCGCAACTCTCTAATTGTGATTCGACGATTCTTCATAACAATTTTCTTCATTTTCTTAACATTTTCATCGGTTGTTGACGTGATGGGGCGTCCAGAGGGAGCGCCACCATTTACATCTTCTCGACCTTCAGTGAAAACCTTGTACCACTTGTAAACATTTTTTTGACACAGAATACTTTCATCGTATGCTGTCAACATTTCAAGTGTTTTTGAGCACCTAATTCCATTTTTTACACAACATTTGATGCAATTCGTTTGATTCGTTTTTTTCGATAACAGAAAATCGCCGAACACACAGCAAAACACTTGTCTTATTTATGTCTTATCTCACAAACAAACTAAACACGCTATATGGATGAAACCGTCTATGTATCTTCGAGACGAGTGTACCAATATAAAAAAAAAATAATAATCGAAAGTCGAATGTACGTACCCCACGAAATTTCAAAATTGACCTTATTTTTTGAACACACCTCGTATAACACTTTTTGAAATGCCTATCATATCAGCTAGCTCTCGCAACTTCAGCCGACGATCATCCAATACCATTTTGTAGATTTTCTTAGCTGTGTTTGCCGTGAACACCTCAATTGGACGACCACTATGATGTTCGCATTGGCAGCACGTACGGCTTCGTTTAAATTCTGCTACCCAATGTTTTACAGTCATAAATGAAGTAGCAGACACCCCCAAAGTGGAATCTAGCTCGGTTTTAATATTGGGGGGACTGAGACCTTTCAAATGGAAATATTGTATTACATAACGGTGACTAATTTTTTTCATGTTTTCATATTCAAACGTGGGGCTTTGAAACTTAAAACATATGTTTTATAGGGTTGCCGCTGTTCACCAAAATAATTTTTTTTTTTCAAATAACTAGCACTTTGGAACCGCCCTCGTATCTCCGTATACACATTGTTCTATTCGGAATCTTGCTCATAGTGAACTTCTACTAGACGTCCTATACTCTGTATTCAGTCTTATTTGCGAATCGGGTATAAAAGCGACACTCTCTGAGGGATTGGTTATCACTTCACATTTCTTAGAGCGCCATCGCAAATCAAGACCGCAGTGTCTCAGTAATCTATTCACTTTTGAAGGAAACATATCGCAAAATGAAATTCTACGGTATTTTAATTTTTGTGGTAGTGATTTTCGCCGTTTTGGCTGGTCAAAGTCAAGCAGATGGATTCTTTGAGAAAATAGGAGATGAAATTGTAAGTATTTAATCAATACGTTTACGCAGTACGTTTCAAGGAGATTCATTTTTTCTAACTTTTTGCAAAGGCTCGGATGGGAAAAGAAACAGCCGATTTTATGAAGAAAACTGCGGATAGTGTTCAGAGTGCTGCCGAAGATGCATACAAATCGGTTAAGAGTAAATTTTAGTTGTTATGTGTTCCATAATATATTTAGCATCAATAAATTGAGCATTTCGTTGTTATTACTATACTTTTGGAAAGCGTTTTTCTATCGTAGAGAGTTGATTGAATATTTTAATATTCATGAATATTTAAAATGATCACAGCACACGTCTTACGCAATACGCTTTATCGCCAACATAATTATTTATATTCAGTCATTAACTTTCATTTTATTTGGAAAATTATTCAATGATGAGCCACTTGCTCACGTTTGTCAGCAGAAAAAATAAACGGAACTCAAGTATGGGAAAACAGCAACAATTCGGCAGGGAATTGATAACACTGCGGATAAGCATGTGTTCTGCCCAAAGATTTTAGAAAAAGTTTTGTTTTCAATATAAATCTATAATTTGCAATTTGTTCAAAATATTTCATAGAAATACTTGTTGCTGAGTTGTTTTGCATTCGTCTGAAACTGTAGCCTGATATCGAGTATTGAAGAGCTAGCCCCGCTCTTTCTGTATGAGCACATGTCCGAGTTTGGAATTCGTACGAAGCTTGTACGTCTTTGTAGGATGACGCTGACTGACACGAAGTCTTCTGTGAAGATAGGCAAAGATCTTAACAAGCCTTTTTACACTAAATGAGGATTTAGGCAGGACGGCAGTCTATCTTGCGACCTCCTCAGCATACTGTTGGAGATGATTATGAGGAAAGCTGCAGTTAACACGTCTGGTACCATCCTTAACAAAAGTCACATGTTACACGCATATGCAGATGTTACTGCAGCCTTCTCACGCATCGAGAAGGAAGCAGCGAAAATGAGTCTGGTGGTAAACGAGAATAAAACAAAGTTATTGGTTTCAACGAATAAACGTTGACAACTACAATTATAAAGTGGTGGAAGAATTCATCTACCTCGGTTCCGCTGTAAACAAAACGAATGATGTCAGCATGGAGATAACGGGGAGAGTATTGCTTGCTAACAGATGCAAGCGTTCCAATGATAAAGCGATCTCTCGACAAACAAAAATCCGACTGTACCAGACGTTGGTTATACTTGTCTTGTTATATGGCGCAGCATCCTGGGTTATGGCACAAACGGATGAAACAGTACTGGCAGTTTTCGAGAGGAAAATACTCCGGAAAATATATGGATCCATCATCGCTAACGGAGAGTATCGGTGTCGCATGAAAAATGAGATGTATGAGCTATATGTCGACATCGACGTAGTCAAACGCATTAATATACAGCAATTACGTTGGCTGGGTATTGTTGTAAGGATGAACCCAAATGCTCCGGCACGGAAGGTTTTCGACAACGAACTAGATGGACTCCATAAAAGAGGGCGACAAAACTCCGTTGGAAGGACCAGGTTTTTGAAATACTATCGAAGCTTGGTGTGACGAATTGGAGGAGAAGCGCAGAAAATCGAAGCGTTTGGAATTATTTTGGACGAGCGGCGTATAATAGATAAGGATGTCTATTCCAGTTGCCACCTAAGAAGAAGAAACCTTGCTCTTTCTGTTATTCATCGTTCAAAAAGCCACGTATAGAGAGCTCAAAAACGAAAAGCGATTATCCGATCGTTTGGCTTGAAATCATGTGCAAGTTCTTCCTCCCTAATCGCTTTTCATAAAATTGCAGTTTCTCAAACTGCGGTTCGGTCATTAAAGGTCGTCATCGGAAAGCCTTATATCAGTCCTGTTTAGAATTTAGGGCTCATTCCACCCGCACTTTTTTACTACTTCTTTCCATTTAATATTATATAAGACTGGGAGGTGGGGACTTTTTTCCTTGTTTTCCAATAGAAGATCTAGTAGAAGGTCTTCTTAGATAAACAGTATGTACTCCCGAAAAAGAAATCCTAATTGAAAAAGCCTGAAAAATGATCTTACGAAGGGTTTCCTGATGCCGGCCTGAGGGAAGACCTTGCTAAAGAGGATGTTATGCACTTTCAAAACTGCAGGTCTTATAGAGGGCCTTAATAAAAGTGTTTGTTAAAGTTGGTACAGAAGGCTTTCTAAAGGGGGCGCTTGGAAGCCTTCCGACAAACAATTCTTTATTAAAATGTTGTTAAGCCAATTAAAATTAATCTTTAATATAATATCTTTAATTTTTTTTATCGTATATAGGGTGGCGCATAAGTAACGTTAGCGTTAAGTAACGTTAATGCGTTCTTGAGCATCATTTGGTTTTAACTCGTGAACCAATTGCATCTTATATGGGAAAAGATGTAACATATGTAAAATTCTTTGCAAAGACCGCCTCGACATCTCTAACTGCTGAGAACGTCGCCTAGTGGAAGTTTCGGTGTTTTCCTCAATACCTGCTTGCAATGGTCATTTCATTTCGAACTGCACGAGGTCTTCCAGCACGCGGAAGATCACAGACAGCCCCTTGTTGCCCAAAACGCTAAACCAATCGGTAAATTGTTGGAGCGATAGGAGCATTTCGAACATGAAAGAAATTTTGATATGATCTGAGTAATCAAATGCTGATTTTCAAAGTAAAATTGAGCAACTTTGGTTCTTTGTTCTGTGCTGAGCCTTTCCATCATAAATTTTCCAAGTATTATTTAGTTAATTCTGTAAAGAGACGCAAAAAATAAACTTAAACAAAAAATGTATTCACTGATCAAATCTTAACGTTCCTTATGCGCCACCCTATATTAGTATTTTACACAATGTTTTCAAAATATACACATTATTATAATGGTAATTATCAAGTCTTACTCTGCATAGTCCATAACGATGTAAAGATATTTGTCCCTTTGTATCCATATATTATTGCCATATAATTTAAATTACTTTGAACAGTCTTGATGAATTGTTAGTTGTTTCCGCTGTTTGCCAATAGATGGCGCAACCTGTAAGTGCTATTCGGCTCTGCCATAATCAAAACGTCATGAGCCAAGCTTTAGACACATTTCAAACATACCGGCTTGACACAATAGTGATTTTCTTCTGACGTCATATTCTTTTGGTTGTGTAAATATGTATGATTTTGTGTCAAATAATCGTCATATGCGGGAAGTATTGATTTTCTTCTTTCAATCGAAGAAAACGGCGAACCAGCTCATCGAAAGCTTCAAAACGTTTACGACGGAGATGCTGCTTTAAGCGAAACAGCGTGTCGAGATTGGTTCCATCGCTTTAAAGGGCGATGGGATAATCGCCCTACATGTCATTCATTATTACGTCAGAACAGAGTGGCCAAAAAGAACTGAGTATTCATCAGGAAAACAAAGCATTTCAAATAAACCATTAATTTATTCAAATGACGTCCTTCTTCCGCCGCTGCACATAAAATTGGGCCTTTTTAAAAACTTTGTCAAGACTCTGGACAAAAATGGTGCAGCATTTAAATATTTGTTAGCGGTTTTTCCTAAAATTTCATATGCTAAAATCAAAGAAGGCATATTTGTTGGCTCTGATATTAAGAAGCTTTGAATGATGACAATTTTTCAAAATTTTTATTGGAGAAAGAATATGCAGCGTGGAAATTTTTCAAGAGCATCGTGAACAGTTTTCTTGGAAACAATAAGACTGAAAACTGCAGACATAATGTTGCTGAATTATTGAAAAATTATCACGAAATAGATGCACGAATGTCACTTAAAATGCATTTTCTTCACTGCAATTTAGATTTTGTTCCACAAAACCTAGATGCGGTGACAAACAAGGAGGCATGCTTACCAAGGTTTAAAGAAAATTGAAAGAAATTATCAAGGATTTTGGGACAAAAGCATACTGAGAGACTATTGCTGGACTCTAATACGTGAAACCGAATCGGCAAAATACAAACGACGTTCAAATAAAGCTTTTCACTTTTAAAAATTCATTGATTTTAAAGTAAACTAATGATTTTTGTTTTATTTTTTTTGTAAAAAACGAATAAAAACACTTTTTTAAACGTGATAGAGAAAAACCCCATAGGAAAGATATTTGATTGCTCCAGTGCAAAACCTTGTTGGCTAGTGTTATCTTTTCAAAGACTTTATCAATAATTGATAGCATAACAACTGCACGAAAATCTCTTGCTTCAGAAGTATTTGACACTTTTGTATTGAAAGTATTTTACTAAATTTACTTTCAAACAATTTGGAAAATTTGACATGTCAACCATTTTATATAATATTTTATACAAAATAGGTGTAATAAATTCGCTGCATTTCAGCATTAGAATTGGCACAGTTAATTTTTTTTGAAATTTAAATTATTAATAAATACTTTAATGTATTATACAATAACTGAATGAATATAAAAGCCACTCGATGTTCGGGTTAAGGAGCGTAAGAAATTCCATGTACCTCCTGGTAATACCTGTATTCGACCTCTCTTAACTCACTAACAACTGTAACGAAATATTGTTTCATAAGTTTTGCAGTTTTTGTTTCTCATCATCAAAAATCAAATTTTCTGTTGGCTTTTGAAGGTTAAAATCTCTTTTTTGGACTCTACCCAGTTCATCATTAACAAATCCCCAACCCCCTTTTGGGGTCCGTCCAATCCTTTTTAAATTCCCATAAAAATAATTGGTCTGACAAAATCTATCTAGCGATCTTAATAATTTTGCACTATCTTTTCAACAACTAATCATATCTTTTTCTTTTTGACTTACTACGTTTAGTCAATAATTCGTGCTTAAATTAAATTGTAGGTTTTGATTGTAAGTTTTGATTTATCCAAGGTGCTATTTGAGATCTTAATTTTGACTTACAAGTAGACAAACTATCAATAACGTGATTAATGCACTTTATCAAAGTATCCGCTTGGCGACATCTGTATAGCACATATGAATATGTCCATAATTATTCAGGTGGTTTATGCCCACGCTATAGGAAATTATATATATTAATTTCTATATTTATACCCACGCTATAGGAATTAATATAACGAAGCTACGTCTGTGGTAATGCAGTTTTACAATACTACTTCAGTATTTTACTTGAAGAGGGAACTGGAATAGGCTTTGTTTTTGCCTAAAAATATGCGACAATCCCATTACTCGATAAAAGTTTACATTACTTAATCCCTGCTAAAATGCCAAAATCAGTCGCGTTAATTGTTTTTTCCTGCGTTACAGATCCGACACAATTTTTGTCAAGTTTTTGCAATATAAAAGATTCTTGTTATTATGTTAAGATCCTCAGTAGGATATAATAATGGAGATTTTTTTTAAATAAAAACCAATGCAAAAGTTTCTGCTGAAAATCGGATTTACATACACCTTCATCCCAGTATCCTTATATCGAAAAATGTTGTATTGAAGCTTACGTAGGGAATGCCTGAAGGGACAAAGCTATTACTTATTTAGATCTTGTGTTACAAATTTGATTAGAGGAAGTATTGATTTTTGTTATATCTGTCAATTTATATGGGAGGAATCAGAAGGAGTATAAAGGAGTGCAATGCAATAAATTTTCCTTCATCAAACGCTTAATGTATACAAAGTTTTACTAAATTAAGCGCTTTTTGATGGAAGTTATGAATGTTCAAATGACGGCTTAAATTAGTCATTTATATGGTGGTATCAGAAGGGTTTAACTCTAAAGTTTCAAGTGCAGGGTTAACCTCAAGTGATTTTAAAAGGGTCTGGCAAGGCTATCGGCTGTTAAATACGTGTCATCTGAAGTGTTACTAATTAAGTGAAAGGTTTGCCATTTTCAAATATGAAATTATTAAATTATTAAGTGCGCAACTAAATTCTTGCTGTTTTTTTTTTTTTTTATAAAAATGCAACTTTATTATAAAAACGTGTTTACAAATGACTTTTTCCCATCTTTCTAACAAAACTCGAATTCCGACACGGTTAAACTGTAAATTTTTTTAGCTATCCACGAATCTAGCCATTCCTTGATGTCGTCATACGAGTGGAACTGTTGGTCAGCCAGACCGTGTGTCATCGAACGGAACAAGTGATAATCGGACGGCGCAATATCTGGATAATATGGCGGATGGGGTATCACTTGCCATTTCACCGTTTCCAGGTAGATTTAAACGGGCTTGGCCACGTGAGGCCCAGCGTTTTTATGCTGAAGAATCACTTTTTCGTGCCTCTCTGCGTATTATAGGCGTTTCCCGCGCAGAGATCGGCTCAATCGCATTAATTGAAGTTGATACTGATCCCAGTGGTGGTTTCGCTAAATTTCAACAGTTCGCAGTAAATAGCATCGACCTGGTCCCACCAAATACAGAGCATAACCTTCGCAACGTGAATAATCGCCCGGAGTGGCGGCGTGGTAGCATGGCCGGACAGCCTCCATGACTCTCTTTTCTTTTTGATTGCTGTAATGAATCCGTTTTTCATAACCCGTTACAACACAATGAAGAAACACCTTCCATTTTTGTCACTGAAGCACTTGTTTACGACGCTCAACACTCCTTGATTTCAACTCATAAGAAACCCAAGTTCCTTGCTTTTGAATCCTTCCCAACGCATGCAATCGCATGGAAATGGCTTGGCGGGTAACTTCTAATACTGAAGTAAGCTCTACACGGATCCCCACCAAACAATGCCATCAATTCAGTGTCTTCAAAATCACCGTCAACATCAAAATCACCGTCCTTAAAGCGACGGAACCAATCTCGACAGGTTGTTTCACTTAAAGCAGCATCTCCGCAAACGTTTTGAAGCTCTCAACGAGCTTCAGCCACCGTTTTCTTCGATTGAAAGAAGAAAATCAATACTTCCCGCATATGACGATTATTTGGCACAAAATCATACATATTCACACGGCCAGAAGAATATAACGCCAAAAGAAAATCACTATTGTGTGGAGACGGTATGTTTACCATATGACTAAGCTTGGCTCATGACGTTTAGGTTATAGCAGAATCGACTAGCACTTACTACTGGCGCCATCTATTGACAGACAGCGGAACTTAGTTGCGCACCTAATAGTATCACACCAGACTTTTTTTTATGAATTTCCTTTTGTATTGCAATTGTTGCGCCACCCTGTAGGTAAAATCGCACATAGAAACAGGTTTTAAAATTCACTTACAATTTACACGCGAAATGGTTTTGAGATAATCGAGTTTAAAGTTTTGAGAGTGGATATTTTCAAAATTTCAGAAATTTTTAATACTTACAGTTAATCAGCGATTTCAGCATCAAAATAATAATGATAATAATAATAATATCAAATAATCTTATATATACAAAAGGTCACATTTTCGAGAAGGGCCGGAACAGCTGCCGCGCGACGAACAATGCGACCATTGATGCCGTCGCGTGACGAGTCTGACTCTACCTGCTAAAACGGCTTTAGAATCGAAAATACTGGGAATATCCCTAAAAAATTTTAACAGTATATCCTTAAAAGCCTATACCTTCTAAATATCAATTCGATTCGATTTTTTGGAAATTCTAGACCACCGGGACCCCTTAAGTAAAAAGAGTCAACTCTTTGCAGCCAGAAAATCGTCAACTCCAGCGCGCAATATCAAAACACATTGTATTATAAAATTTCGTTAAATTATTAATTATAAATAAACTTTATTTATTTTTATAAATTATAAATACATTTTATTAAAAATTATAACTATGATCATCTTTAACCAACACAATTTAAATTAATCTTTCTTGGATTTCCCTCTTACCAGACGTAATATTAGTTTTATCAATAATTTTATTGAATATTTCAATAATAAAGCTATTATGTAGAAGATTGCCAATAGCGACAGCATAACATCTAAATTCATTTTTTCTATAAAAGACATGGTCTTCAATGGACTCTGCAGATGTGGTGCACCTTTGTGTCTTATCAAATACTCGAGCCAAAATATGGCATTATCTTTTGCTTTGAGTGGACGATCACGGTAAAGATTCGAAAATCTTTTTACCGTATTAGCATATGAGGGATTTTCCAGGACTTCCTTGACAGTTCTATGAATAATCTCCTCGCTTAGAGTCTCGTCGTGAGCTATGCTCAAACCATAGCCTTTGCTGACTACCTCTTCCATATTCATGTGTTGATCGCCGAATACAGGCAGACCCACCATGGGAACACCATGGAACTTGGCTTCGGTTATACCTCCTCTGCCACCATGGCCAAAGAACAATTTCACATTGGGGTGGCCCAAAATATCACTTTGCGGCAGCCATTTGCGGTAGAGAATGTTGGAGGAATTGCCAGGTACATCAGATTCATCATCACATTTCCATAGCACTTTTTGTGGTAGCTTTGAGAGGACGTTATAGATTTGATCACGGGTTCCATTTTGTAAATGACTTGCTTTGATATTAGTGCCCAAACTAAAGAAGATTACACCATGTTCAGCGGAGCTAACAAAAGATTCAATGTCCTGCAAAGTTTTTAAAAATTATGTGTTAAACATCGTTATTGCACTAGTTCTGTTATGCAGTTATGCTTACCTTGGGTAGTGGTTTTGGTTCGTCATTCAAATGTATTCCACCGATTTCTATCAGAGCGGGTACCAAAGGTCTTATAGGTTTTTCGCTGAAATGATGACTGAACAATACCATGGCTACACGTTGCTTGGCTTCTTCGTAGCTGGCATATTTGTCAATAGGAAAGTGTTTTCTGAAATATGGAAATGATCAAATTTATAAATTTATAAATAAATAAATGTATAAATTTATTGTTATAATTAAATAAATTCATAAATTTATTATTATAAATAAATAAATTTATAAATTTATTGTTATAAACAAATAAATTCATAAATTTATTATTCTAAATAATTTTTTTTTTTTAACAATTACAAATTTTTATTATTAAACTGTACAATACTGTAGAGTAATAATATATATATTAATATAAGTTTTAACAAGTTACGCCCCAGCGTCTAAAATAGACATTATAGAGGCAAGTTGGCAGTAAAATTCAATATCTTTTACAATTATGTTACAGAAAAATAAAAAAAAAATTATTAAAATTAATTCAAATTAAGTATACAAACAAAAGTTTAAATAAGAATTCCTTCAACATTCTGCAGTAAGTGATTTTTCAACAAATTTTTGAATGTTAGAATATTATTTGCGATTTTTAAATTTTGAGGTAAATTATTATACGCATGGCTACCCGAATAATTTCAAGTCTACACTTTGCTACCCTTAAGTTACTACTATTTCTGGTACTGAACACTTGTTGGTTGATACCAAAATGTATGGTGTGATGTCCTATATTGCGTAAGCATTTAAATACATACATAAGAAGTTTCATTAAGTAAGTACTATGCACAGGTAAAATGCTTGGGAATATGCTTCTGTATAGCGAAAGTGTTGAATATGTTAAAGGCAGATTTGCCACAGCTTTCAAGGCTTTGTTTTGAATTCTTTGTAAAGATTTCAGTTCTGTACATACTTTTTTTATACCCATATAAAACAACCATATAATTCAAAATACTTTTAATTAAGGTTTCGTATATTAAAAGTTTCACTGTTCTATTAAACTTATTTTTGAATTTATACAAAATACCTACTACTTGAGCTGATTTGTCTTTTAAATGTTTAATGTGTGTATCCCAGCACAGATTATTTTGCAGAAATATACCTAAATACTGGACACAATCGACTTCTTGGATAATGTTACCATTAATATATATAGAAAAATGGTTGTTGTGATCACAATAAGGCTTAAATCGTATCAACTTTGTTTTTGTGGGATTTAGGACTAGTTTGTTTATTTGAACAAATTCATGTATCAAGGACGCGTCACGTTCAATATACGGTCTGTCAACTGTCTCGTGCTGGTAAGGGTATATAAGGCATAAGTCATCTGCGTACATAAATAGTTTCCCTGTCAATCCAAGGTTTCCTATACCATTAAGATATATTTTAAATAACAAGGGTCCAAGTACACTACCATGCGGTACACCATATTGAACATCTTGTAATGAACTTTTACAACCATTAAAACATACAAATTGTTTCCGGTTCCGAAGGTAGCTGCCTAAAAGAGATATGGCTTGTGGAGAAATTCCATAAAATTTTAGTTTTTGCAACAAAATGTTGTGATCAATTAGGTCAAATGCTTTCGTGAAATCATAAAACACTCCAATTACTCCCTTGTGATTATCATCTAATCCTTTACATATAGCATTTACTACATTTATAGCTGCTTCCTCAGTGCCACAGCCCTTTCTAAAACCATACTGATATTCGTTTAAAAAATTATGCCTTTCTAGGTACATTAGTAATTGGTCGTGCATTATTCTTTCAAAAATGTTGTTAAATATAGGCAATATTGCTATTGGTCTATAATAATTTACTGATGTTGCATGTTTTTCTTTGGGAATGGGGACCACCTTATGGATTTTTAGCATGTCTGGGTATAATCTACTCACTATAATATTATTGAAAATCTTTGCCAAATGTGGTGTAATAATATCACAAGTTCCTAAAACAGTTTTAGATGGAATGTTGTCATAGCCTGGACTTTTTCCGGCAGATAATTTTAATATAACATTCTTCAGCTCGTTATCTGTCGTAAATCTGAAATGAAGTCTGCTACTTTGGTGAATCAAAGTTCTCAAAGAATTGAACATGCCAGTAGAAATATGTTCAGACTGTATTTTTAGGTCCTTAACTGACTGGATAAAGTAATTGTTAAATACATTGGCCTTTTCACCATCGTCAAGTATTTCATTTCCATTCGCATCCTTAATGTTATTAGACTTGTTTTTCCCAGAGTATGGTTCGAGAATGTCCATCCTTTTCTTGGATTATCTTTTATCTCACTGAGATTATCATTGTAAAAATTATTCATAGAATTTTTATAAGCGATTTTAATAACTTTACTTATAGCTTTTAGTTTTGTTTCAATTTCTGAACTAGAACGAAGTTTTCGGCGTTTTTTCAACAGTTTTTCCTTAAGAATCATTAATTTGCTAAATTAGCATTTATCCATGGCGTTATTTGCAATCTATGGTCAATTTTTTTTATTTTATTCAATGTCGATTCCTCTCTTGCATTTTGAAATAATGAAACAAGTGACGCTAAGTCAACTGATGGGTCGCCACCTTCACATAACATTGGCAATCTCCTATTTATAAGTTCTAAAACATTTTCATGATTACAATAGGAGTGAATTTTGTTGGCTGGCACATTACACATTGCTTCAATTTGTAGCCTAAAATAAATGATGTTGTGGTCAGATAATTTGTTTTCTATAGAACCGACAAACATGGGTAAATTTAAATTACAATATAAATATAATATAATATAAATACAATGTGATCAATCGACGCTTCACTTATTGGCCGAGTTACTAACTTGTGACAATTTTCAAAATCATAACTAGCTAAAACATATGAAAGTTCCTGAAATAAACTAGCATGCAGGCTATCAATATTCGAATCTCCAACTATTATGCAAGACTCCCGTCCAAATCGAATTAGCAAATCTTCCAGAGATGACAAAAATGTACTTGAATTGCATTTCTGTGATCTATAAAAAGACATAAATTTAATGGGCTTTCCTTGTAATTTCACGTTACTCAAAGTTAAAATTATCAAATTGATATGGTTTTTGCTTTCAACACACTCTACACTATATTCTATATTTTCCCGCACATATATGGATGTACCACCATAACTGTCAACTCTGCAACAATGTATAGCCTTATAACCACCAATATTGTAAATTTGAGTTAAATCTTCTTTAAACCAAGTTTCTTGCACCGAAATTATTGACGGTATAATCGGCAAACAAGCTATTAACATTCTAAATTTGTTGAATTTATCAATTGAAGAAATACTTCTTACGTTTATAGATATTGCACTGAAGGAATTTCTTGGATTTATAATATCAGATTTAAAAGATTTTAAATCAGAAAAATATTGACTTTTGATCATAGGGTAAAGAAAAAAGTATTATCAAACATTGATGGTAGTGCTTTATATAAATAATTTACGATGGTGATTGGAATGATTCATCAGCGTCTTCAAGAGTAGTGGTTTGAATTTCAGATTTACGCTTATACAGATTATGTGTAGCAGCTTCCAATAGCAATTTATCCACTTCCTCTTCATCATGTATAATTTTGGCTTTAGACAACTCACTTCTTTTAGTGTAAACTCTTCCCCCGGCAGCATAAATTCAAAAATTTATTATTACATATAAATAAATATAGAAATTTATTTATTTTATTATTATTATAAATAAATAAGTAATTAATTATAAATAAATAAATTTAAAAATGTATTATTACATATAAATAAATGTAAAAATTTATTTATTTTATTTTTATTATAAACAATTAATTAAGTAATTATAAATAAATAAATTTAAATTATTACTAATAAATAAATTTAAAAACTTATTATTACATATAAATAAATTTATAACCTTATTTATTTTATTATAGATAAATTTATATATTTATTTATTTTAACGATGTATCAAATAGAATTTAAAAAAAAATTGTATAAAAATTGTGTTAAAGCAATCATAGGGACACCACTGGGTATATGATGAAATTCGTAATAAATACTGACTGACATTAGACTGAAAATCAAGTAAAAAAAAGTAATTTTACAACTGCAATTCAGTGAATATCAATTAAAAATAGGAACTTTTGCTTGGAGTTCAGAGAATATCGAACATGAATCAAAATCTGCATTTCAAACTCATAGAATATCAGATGGATTGTAGAACATCTTTTGAATTTAAAATAATTTTTAATTAAATTTTAGAATCTAGAATTCGAAATATAATAAGAACAATTGAAATTCAAGATTTCCATCTAAAATTTAGGAAGGAAGAATTGAATATCAGAACTTTCGACTAAAATTCACAAATCACCAACTGAAATTCAGAAAATATCTATCTAAAATCAAAATTTCCAATAAAACTTTAGTAAAAATCAAAACTTCACAAAATATCATGCGTTGCCAAAATTATCAGTAAAAACTTTTAGTTTTTTGCACAACATTTATATTCTTGGATTCGCTGGGGAAGTTACCGGGAAATCCCGGAAAAAATTCCCCAGTTTATATGAAGCAATTGCCTTACGTCTTTTAGAAATGTGAACGATTTTTACAACCCGTTTCAATAAATCGTTCAAAACGGTAGGCGAACCGAGTTATCTATGGTTGAAAGCTTTGAAAATTAGCAATGTCTTTATAAAACGTATAAAAGATTTCGTGAATCACCAAAGTTTTGAAAAAGGTTACCATTATATATTTTTTGAACATTTCTCCATACTGGTTCATACAAAAATAGTACTTTTATGGTAATTCTACTTACAAATAAAAGCTCTTCAAAATAAATATTTGAATTATAAAGACAAACAAAAATAGTTTTCCTTTTGCTTGATAAACGAAATGAATGGTTCGTTTTATGACACCAGACTGTAAGTTTTAGGTTAAAGATAAACCTAATTAAATTGAGGTTATAAATACCGAAATCTACACTTTTTTCTAAAATATATGTTTATATAGGGTGATTTTATAAGATTTAAGTTTTTCAGGCAGCACTGGTTGGTAATGGCGTCCAAACGTCATCTGTCAAAGTGAAAAATGTACAGTATATTCTGCCATTTCTTTATGGAAAGATTAACAAATGAGCAACGATTGTAAATCGTTTAAATTTGTTATCAAAATTCATGCTCTGTAACAAATGTGCATCTTTTGATACGAACATTTTATGGTCGTCATAATCGATATCCTGAATTAACAATTCGTGCTGTTATCTCCAAATTTCACACCAAATTTACTTTTTTGGACATAAAACAATCAACTCGCATGCGTAGAGTGCGTACCGAAGACAATATTGCAGCCGTAGCGACCAGTGTTAATGACGACCGTGAAATGTCAATTCGTGGCCGCTCTCAGCGATTGGGCATATATTACTTAGCCCCAAGGAGTTTTTTTTGCCCTAATTGGCTGAGAACTTGGTTGATATGTGGTTTCATCAGGACGGTGCAACATGTCACACTGCTCGTGAAACAATGGATATGTTGAGGGATGAATTTGGTGAGCAGCTTATCTCTCGATTTGACCCTGTGAGTTCGGCCCCAAGATCATGCGATTTAACGCCTCTTGATTATTTCTTGTGGGGTTATGTCAAGTCGTTAGTCTATGTGGACATTGAAGCCTTACAGGATAACATAACATATTCGTGGAATACAGGAATACATATACATGAAGTTATCTTTAAAAATTAAGTTTCAAAAAGTAAATTGGTTTATCGATTCCAATAACAAGTTTTAATATATGATGCAAATTTGAGAGTTTAATTCGATTTGTAAAAAAACTGCGATTAAAAAATCACGCTTTAATACATAAATATAACAGTTAAATTTGGAAATTCTGTCTCATAGTGCGATAGGTGGCGATAAACAGTTACTATAAAAAATCACTTGATTATACTATAATAAGCGTATGTCTTATCAAAATAATGATAACTTCAAAGTACTAAACGAATTGTTTACCTGCGAAAAAGTTTTTGATGCACTTTTTGTTATTAGTATTACATTAAACAAATTGAATGATTAGCAATTTTTAACGGTATTAAAGATCACAAGAAATGTATTCTTGTGATTTCTATATTTAGTTAATCGATCCCTATATTCGTCCTTCAAATTTTTGCTATATTGAGGTTTTTATTATCAAAACTTCTGCTTATTTTTAATTTTTATTTCTGCTTATTTTTAAATCAATATTTTGCGTACGGCGCGACGAGTTTAAGCGTGATAAAAGTAGGTACATATATCGCTAGTGGGGATAGTCGTCAAAATGTTATGTTGCCAAATATTGAACATTGAAAAATAGAGTTTTATTTGAAATCTGAATTAAAATAAGCACAAAATAAATTCCCTTGCATCCAATTAATGCGACATGGGAAATCTTCTTACTTTCATTGAGCTGACTTTGTTTTTAGACTCACTCAACGTGTATACCAGACTTGTTGACTACTCGTTTACTCGAAGCGTTCGTCAGACACATCGAAAAGACTGTTCACGGTTTATAGTTACTGTTATAACGAGGATATCAAACATCACAGTTTAAGAAGCATTTACTAAACTTATTGATTACTCAACTCTTCGTCAGACTACTCGAAGTGTTGGGGGATTGAACCCGCAATTATGCGAACGATACGAGTAGTTGCATGTATAGGTACTAACCATAGCGCTAGTGTTATTTCGGGATTCCCAAAATATTTTGAAGATATTTGACTGATATTTTGTGGGATATTTATCTGATTTTTGTTTTAGGAATTTTGCATAATACAAGATAGAACTAGAACTAAGAACGATCCAGAAAAATTGGTGTTGTTTCTGTAATACTGAATTATTTAATGTATTAGGAATCTTCCACTTAAAATTGAGTTTTGGAAAATCAATCAATTAGTACCGGAGTGGTACTAGGTACTAGTGACTCTATATATCCCATTTTCAATATCAAAATATTTGGCTGGGTCAAGTTTTGGGAAGTTTTAAGTATTATGGAAGTATTATGTCCATCGACTTGGAAAATTTTGAAATGCATTTGGTTAATAAATACGAGGTTGGTCCCAAAACTAGCCGACCCTAAAAAGAAAACACAAATTTGGGGAAAAATTGCAATATTCAATAGCTCTTCAAAATAGACATCAACCGCAGACCTCTTCATTGTTAACAAATCTTTTACCACCGAGTTATTTTTTCAAGAAATAGAAAATAGTTCGTGATAGCTAAATCTGACTTCATCTGGTGATGAAGCGGTTCGAAATTTAAATCATTAATTTTAGCCATCGAAATAGTGGATGTGCGAACTGGAACATTGTCTTGATGAAATAATATTCTCTTTTTCGCCAAATGCGGCCTTTTTTTATAATTTCATCACCTCAACACTGCAATAAATTAGCATAATATTTGCCATTGATGATTTTTGCTTTGTGAAGGTAATCAATAAAAATAATCTAATGGGCATCCCAAAAAATAGACGGCATAACCTTGCCTGCAGATGCAACCGTCTTCACCTTCTTTGGCCACGATTCTCCCATTCCAGACCACTGCTTTGACTGTTCCTTTGTCTCAGGTGTGAAGTAGTGGACTCATGTCTCATCCATGGTTATAAATTGACGCGAAAATTCAGCTTTATTGCGATGAAACATCACCAAACACTCTACTGAAACATCTTCACGACGGCGTTTTTGCTCTATTGAAAGCAAGCGCAGCACCCATCTTGCGCACAGCTTTGTCATTTTCAAATCTTCGGTCAATATACGATGCATAGCACTTTTAGAAATGCCTATAATTTCAGCATGAGCTAATGCAACTTCAGCTGACGATCATCCAATAACATTTTGCGGATTTTCTTAACCATGTGTGGCGTAGACACCTCAATTGGTCAACCACTATGGTGTTCATCGTGACAGCTCGTACAGCCTCGTTTAAACTCTGCTACCCAATATTTTACAACCATAAACGAAGGAGCAGACTCCCACAGAATAGAATCTACCTCAGTTTTATTATTAGTTGGACTGAGACTTTTTAAATGGAAATATTGAATTACATAACGATGATCAATTTTATCCATGTTTACAAATTCACTGAAATCGTTTCATTTTGATGCTTCAAATATAAATACTATAATAAATAACGTGGCGCCTTGAAATTTAAAACATATGTTTTATAAGGTTGCCACTTTTCACCGAAATAATTTTTGTTGGCTTTTAAAGCTACTGGCACCGAGACCATTTACTTTTGAAGGCTCAAATAAAAATACTAAACAACGTGGTACTTTAAAATTTAAAACATATGTTGTATAAGGTTACCACTTTTCACCAAAATAATTTTGTTCAAACAACTGGCACTGGCAACTGGTTTTGGGACCGCCCTCGTATCAAACGCTCCATGGATTGTAGCAAATGAGGCCTTGAAATAGCAACAGTTTGAGAAGAAGTTAACCGATATACTTAGTAAAAAAGAGATCAATTAAAACTTAGTAACCACTCAAATCCATTAACAATCTCACTTTTAGACGATATCCTTGAAAACGCAATCTAAAACAGTTTCACGTTTTTAATTTACCTCTCCGACCTTAGAGAAAAAAATATAATAACATATAAATAAATATATATATATATATATATATATATATATATATTCACTATTTTTATACAATTTACTTAAAGTTAATTTGACAGATTGCAATTAATAATAATAAATAATAATAATATTTCGTATTTCCATAATATAACTTTATAATCGTATTTCATCTTTGCTCGAGAAAACTCGAACAAATCCGCTTTAGCATTTTAATAACAAGAAAATTTAACAACATACTTACTCATATATCGATTTCAAGGAACTCTCTTGAGTACCTAACACAATTTGTTCCATGCAAACAGCAAGCAAATTCTTAAGCCGGAACATAAAGCCAATATCATCAGGTACCGAATTGAATACAGTCAATGTCGTGTATGAAATCTCCAATGGGTTGCCTATCAGATTCATTATGTTAGGGAATAATACATTGGGCCATAATAGAGCTACCGGGCAATCGAAGTGTTCGGCTAAACCGAAAAAAAAGTCACCGAAAATGTAACCGTACAACATTACATCGAATTTGTTGCCGCGATTATCCAGCAATTCCTGCAACTTGGGGTCTTTCAATACGTTTGCCATCTTCTGCGTTATATCCGTCATAATAGCACGAAATTTAATAAGGCGTTGCAAACCTGTACCTTTTGAGGCGCTTATGGCGGCATTCATATCAATGTTAACCGACTTTATGTGTATATGAGTCATAGTTGGATGCAACCATTCAGGTTTCATGGGTAATGCCGAAACAACGGTTACATTATGATTGCGTTCGGCCATTGCCCTGACCACAGCCATTTCGATGATTAAATGTGAGGGGCTAAATGTAGGTACGAATGCCAAAATATTGGCGCCGCTGGCAGGGCAAGATGACAGACATAATGTCGCTGCTATCGTTAGTAAAAATTGCCACTTGCTTGCCATAACAAAATGATTGATATCTTGTTCAACAGCGCGAACAATGCTACACCAACCGTCCAATCACTTCAGCGTGTGCTGGAATACTACAAAATTGCATTGAATTTTGTTTTCAAATATATTTTGATTAGTATTCAATTCAGTTAATAACAAAGTTTGATAACCACTAACGGGGGCCTCTTTACTTATCGGGTTTGTCTAGAACTTAAGGGCGGTAAAATGAACTAATGCATTATTGTTTGATTTTGAAAAAATTGCAAATCATGGTTAAACTGTTTATTCACGATGAAATTATAGAATATCACTAGTTAACGCCACCGTTTAGGATAAAATTTATAAATAGTATGCAATTACAAATATGAAATGTATGCACAAAAGTAATCATCAGTGTGAAATATGGCCAGTAAAACCATTGACTAGCAAACGTCACAATATTTAACTACTCAGTCAGTTGTATGGCAAATTTGATTGAATCAACATTAGGTTGTGATTGGTTTCCATTCAGTACAGCTTATTCAGTAGTAATGTTATGTTATAAAGGGTTTTCCAATAATAGATAGCAGATTTTGACAGTTCATGGCGGTTATGTTGTTTCATCTTGTGGCAAGTTTTGGGCTGATGTGACTGCTGTCTTGTGTTAACGATGCGCTGTCCTTCCCAGTCTTGGTATTCGTTTGACGACCAAATTCGAGAGAATAAAATGCAAGATCTGTCGCAAACATCGCCGCTATTCACGAGAGTATGGTGGCGATTCAGGTCATGACCGCGATCAAGAACTCGGTCTTTAATGCATCAATTTTGGGAGGGGACTTGGGCCTACATCCACATTTTTTTTTATTTATTAATCCAACAATAACTGAAATCGAACAAATAGATAACTATGTACAGTTTTGGAGTTTTATTCCAAGATATTGCAACAACTAAATCTTGTTATTACATAAAAGTGAATTAGTTGAATGGAGTTACAATCGATTTGGAAGGTAAAAAGGTTAAAAATGCTATCCACCTCCTGAAGCTTTTCTTTATTTAGACAAAAATGTTTATATTCAAAACAAAGATAGTATACCTCTTTTATACCACATTTGTAGAAGAGCTAACACTAAAACTGTAGAAACAAACAGTCTGAACGAAATCAATAAAAGATTTGATACTTCCATTTCGAACAAAGACAAGATTGAGTCCAATTCCACCAGAAGGAAATGCTGGTGGCTCCAACCGGTTGTCGATGACTGATATTTCCCCTTTCCCCTTTCCTCACTTTTTTTACCTTTATTTCTGTCTATTCTTACATATTATTAATGCAATGTTTTTATTATTTATTTTCATTGCGAGCTCAACAGTAAACTAGCCTAAACGCAGTATATACATTTAATTATTTTATTCGACTAGAGACTAAGTTAAAGTTACAAATAAGCTTATTACCTTTTTATTTTATTTTTAGTATTTATAATACTCTTAATTTAAATAAAAATAAAAAAAAGGTTAAAAACCTTCATGTGCAAAACAAAAATAAATAGTAAAGCCAAACATTAGGAGAAAGTTGTTGTTCATAGAGTGATTATCTGCGAAGATGACCACTTATAGACACAAATTTTCAGTTTAATAAATTCCCTTTATTAAGTTATTTATAAATCGTTACATATTCTTATTACGGAAAAAAGAATAATACTATTAACTATTAAAATAGTTATCATTTAATCTTTTAAAATAATCTTTAAAAAATTCGTACCCTGTTTCCTCATGTAGCACTTAATTGCGATACCACCAATTAGCAGCCTGTTTCCATAAAACGAATCACTCAATTCGGTCGAAAAGCCATCCAACAACTATTTGTCTCTGATTACTGATCTGATCTGATATTTGATCACTCATCACTTCCTTCATAAGACTTAACTGCATTCCAATCACCATAAACTCCATTGCCACAGCAAACATATAGGAGTAACCTTTATTACTGGGCACGAGATTCAGAAGAATCAGTGGGGTTTACTCGTATGACATCTCTAAAGGACTACCAATGAGCGTCAGCAAAGGAACCAGTGGTGTATTAGGCCATATCACAGCCACTGGGCAATCAAAGTGTTCCGTTAAGCCACAAAAGTAATCTGCGTACATATAACCGAATACCATCAAATCGAAATGATTGATATCTTGTTCAACTATTACACATCAATTTCCGCATTTTGCGATCATCCAAAGTTTTGACCAGTGATCGCGTCATATCGCCCATAATCGAGTCGCATATACGTCATACCGGGTAGCAGTCATTTCGATTTCAGAGGAATCACTGAAAGAACGGTTACATTATAAATATGTTCGGCAACAATAACAACGGCCATTTCAATAATATTTGCACCCTGTAATGGGGCAACTTTCGAACATATCACGCTAATTACTAACGTGAGAATATTGTGAATATCGGTTTTAGCGATTGTTTTACGCGCACTGAACACACTTTAGTAAACGACTCGGGGTTTTAGACTATAACTAAATTGAAAAGCACTGAAGGACAATGAACTCAGATTCTATTGGAAATAAACGTGAGTGTTTTGTTGTATGACATAGCCATAGAGCGAAAAATCTTACAAAGCATGAGTGATAAAGCACTATTAATGCAATTTTTAAAACCGGCATAATGAAACGTAAACACCAAAACGCCAATGAATGTCAAAAATGATAAAAAAAAATCAAAAAATGACTGCCTAACTGTGTGAATATTTCTTAATTACAGTCGTCCTTGCATTTATAACATTGTTTAAAACATTATTTAATCTTATTATCTTTTCTGATATCACAAACATTCACGAAAATATTCAGGTATATTCCAAAAAAGGTAGTAGAATTAAAGTAAAATACGATTTGAAAAGTTAACAATTTGTTTTGGATGTTCTGCAAATGAAGCGGTTTGTTGTTTCATTTTCTCATATGAAATGAAGTTCGAAAACAGAAATTGTAAACAGCTGATATTGGCTTGAAAATAAAATTTATTTATTAAAACTACTATTTGTGATTAAAGGATAAATAAATAATAAGGACAAATAAATAAATAAAGAATAAATAAATAATGAATGCGGTGTTAGTGTCCACTGTATACCAAACCAATGAATACGCAAGAGCGAACTTACAAAGGCGAATTTTGCTGGATCACTCAAATCCTCTGGATATGGGCGACAACTACATACATACATAAGCACACACATGTATGTACTTAAGTACTTTCAATATACTTTTAATAAAAACTATTAGGTTTTTACAAAATTATCGCATCAACAAAGATGCATTTCGTAACATTTTACATTGCGTAAAATTGAGACTGCCCAAGTCATCCATTCCGGCAGAACTACAGCTTGCTGCCACATTAAGATTTTTAGTAGAAGGAGGATTTCAACGAGATTAAATTGAAAATGACAGTTGATGAACAAAATTTGTCTAAGCGCCACTTCGTGCAAAAATTTGGTATTCCCGGTGTAGAAGGATGCATTGATGGAACTCACGTGGAAATTACTAAGCCGCAAAAAGATGGAAACTTAACATAAAACGTAGCATTATTGCATCCTGCGTAGTATTCTGGTATTTTCCCTTTCAAACAAGGATAATTTTTACTCAACCAAAGGAATCTGATCACTTTTATTTATTATGCTTACATGTTTATTTGCAAAAATTTTTGCTTCACAATAAAATTTTAAAGTATTTTTAAACCACTTCTTTTTGCCTAAAAGTAGTTTCTAGAACAATGCAATTCACTACGAATTGATGTTCGAAAACAGAACAGAAATGAAAAGTAAAAACGTAAAATTCAGAACACCCAAGTGTCAAATTGAAGTGATTACAAACTACTTTTACTTCAAAGTAGAATCTGGAACATACCTGATTATGTTAGCTTACATTTTTTATTTCAATTTTTTTTTTTTCATTTTTAAAACGGTCAAACATATGTGCTGTGTTCAAAGCATTGTGGATGAGTTTCAATGTGTGGTAAGTTTCAATTCCAATAACGACTGAAATCTGCTCTAGCATCCAGCTAAACATTTTAGAATCGGTTCCCTGTAGAATAAATTCTGCCATCACTTTTCATAGTTATGCAAATGTATGGTGTAATTGAAAAATCAATTCAATATGACATAGAAAAGTCGACTCAATTTTCCAAAACGTTTTAAAACCTTCTGTTTTGGAAAAATGGTTTGAAAAAAACACCTCTTTGGTTTTTGGACAATTTCAAACAAAACGCATCATATGAACCAAAAATTTAGAATTTGTAAAGAGTAGCCATGATATTCGCTACAAATACCAGGATTATCAACGAGTAGGAGAAATAGAACCATCTGCTCAGTGTGAAAAGTATGATGCAACCTTTTATGTGGTAATTTTTAAGGCAGTTTATCGACGTGCTTCCTCCTGATATATTTATTCGTTCTCTTTGAACTAAACAAACAAAACCTGAACAGGTTCTCAGACAGTATGTATAAGTTGTTCCACTGGCAATTATTTGATACAGCAATTTTTGTTCAAACAAGTTGGACTACGCGTAAGAAAAACAAATAAAAAAGTTAAAGAATTATTTATTTTTCGAAAGGTGGCGACATCTTCATCTAAATATTACTTTTTATTATTTCTTAAAAATATCATACTTTTCATCAAAAAAAAAGAAACACCAAAAACTCCAATTGGATAGACAAGAAGTTCCAAGTCACACACTACAGAGAGTACCACAAAAATGTTAGAGAATATTTGAAACAAAAAGGAGGACAATTTGAGTACATGATCGTGTGAGCAAATTTTGATTTTACCCATGGGCTGTAATAAAAGTTGTTCTTGATTTTTCCGTCAAAAAACGCCAAAAAAATCCCATAATTTGGCTCAAAACTTGTAGCGCCTTAAAGAATATATAGGGAAAGACAGAAGGTAGAGATCGGTATCGACAAATTTTGACTGCAACAAAATTATTATTATTATTATTCTCGATTTTCAATTCAAACATGACACACGGAGAACAGCTGTATGAAAGTATTTCTTACACATATATTTTTATATTCATACATTGCAAATGCAAAGTATAGACTTCAGTTTTAGAGTCAATATTCCCAAAACACTTCCAACAATTCACATTATTATGAAAATCGCACCCAAAATTGTGAAAGAATGAACGAATTTTGAGATTTTCTGACATCCAATGTCAAATATTAAGCGGATTTGGGGAATTCGTAAATGGTATTAGATTTTTCGACCCTATTACTCCCTTCTCTGAAATAGACGTTTTTAACTAGTCGATCAAAGAAGATGCAAAAAAGTTGGCAACTTATTTTTTTTGTTCTTCAACATAATCTCCTTTTAACTTCTATACCCTGTTTATAGTAAGAACAGTCAAACTGCTTAAAATAGCTATCAACTGCAGACTCCACCTCTTCATTGTTGGTAAATCTTTTATCACCGAACCAGTTTTTCAAGTTTGCAAATAGAAAATAGTCCGAGGGGGCTAAATCTAGCGAATTAATTCATTAATTTTGATCATCGCATTATCTTGATGAAACTACATTTGTTTTGACCCACAGGCGGTTTTTTCCATAATTTCATCACCTGAATACTCCAATAAATTAGCATAATATTCGCCATTGATGGTTTTTCCTTTCTGAAGATAATCAATAAAGATAATCCCATGCGCAATCAAAAAAAAACAGATGCCATGACCTTGCCTGCAGATGGAACCGTCTTCGCCTTCTTTCGACACGATTCTCCCATTCTACTACACTGCTTTGCCTGTTTCTTTGTCTCAGGTGTGCAGTGATGGGTCCACGTACAATCCATGGTTATAAATCGATGACTATTTTTTTTCTAACTTTTTACGCGTTCTTCGCTTGTTAAACGTTCCATATTCGTAAATGACGGGTTTCTCTTTTTTTACATGATTCTATTAAATTATAATAATGCTCAGGGATGTATAGATAATTCGATTTTTTAATTTTAATTTCTATCAAACCAAAATCGCGATCCTTCGTAATTTCTGGATCGTCTTTGTTTTATTGATTGAAACAAATTTTGTTTTTCGAAATTTACTAATTTCCAAAAAGAAACGAAATTAGCTTTCCTGTCTTCATATCCGATTCCATTTATGCATTTTTTCGAACAAAGGCAATCTTTATTTTCGAAAAGTTTACCACTCACATGCTTAGAATCTTTTGTTTCATATTCCTCTTCACCATTTCTCTTCAGTTACGTGGATTTCGTGTCCTCTTTCTTGACTTCGTGTTGGTTTCTTCCATTTGTAATGGTTCCGAATTCACTTTTAATGTATGAACTGATTCATCTGAAGACGATATTAGTCTTATTCGTTTCCATTTCTTGGGATCATTACCTATATTTCTTTATATAGTTTACAATTAACTATAAATAGTACATTTTTACATTGTCTGTAGACATGACAAAATTACTAATTATTTTGCCAAACTTTGTGAACAGACTGACTTATACCACTATCAAAACAAACAGTAACTGTTTTTTGTTTACAAACCAAAAAATAAACCCATTTCATTGATTTAATTTTCATGGCTTACTGCTAAACTCTTCAGATCATGTTATTTTATTAGGATTTGATATGAAATAACTAATAAACACAAATTTTTAAAATTTTTGACTTATACCACTATCAAAATCAAGGGCTCATATATAAACAGGTTTTAAGTTTTACTTACTAGAGTTTTTCTGTCGACGCTTTAAGTTACATTTGAAAATTTTCTAAAAACAATAAAAAAAGGCATGTCTTGTTTTCTTTTCTTTTTTTTTGTTGTTTTTAGAAAATGTCGCACAAACATTGTATTATCATTAGATCGCCTGTTTATTAGCAGTTCTCGTTTCCTAATTTCCTGTTCGACGTTTTTTTTTTTTGACAACAACATCATAAGCGAGTATATTCCTTGCTCGTCGAAACAAATAGATTTTTCGTTGTTTAGAAACAAAACCGCATTCACTGAGTCTTACTTAATGTATGAGAAGCCCTCAGTAACATCCCTCCTTTCCATTTTGGCTATAGAATAGTATCACCGTTTGTTTTTTCTTTCAAATCTATGTAATAAATATTTCGTCGATTATCGATTATAACCAACATTTAAACGATAACTAATTGGATTATTAGATTCAGTTAGACACTATTAAATCTCATATCTAGACATACATACATATGTCTGAGTACACATACATATCTAACGAAATATGCCGTTTATGCATCTAGACCCAATCAAGTCACGTCAGATCCAGTTGTATCTTTCATTACGTGCAATTATATCTGACATATATTTTTAGATGATATTGAATCCATCTAATCTGATATATTGGGTCGAATCAAATCATTTTGCATCTATTTCAAATAAAGCACAACAGATCGGTTCGTTTTTTTTTTAAAAAGAATGAAGCAAACACTATTTTCAAGTTGTTCAACTTATTGCTAGTCCCGTCTATGGGGAGATACGAACGGAAACACTCGTAATTAATTTCATTAATTGTGTGATCTTATTCATGCCAATCTAAGTTTCACTAAAGAACATGATTGGTTTTAATTTGAAGTTAATATTGAACCGGTTAACCATTATGACAGATTTCTATATTTCATAGATCTAACCTTTTCTAGAATAATAATTTTTTGGATCTGATAATACCGAATTAGATCTGCTTCCATGTCCAAATAGACAAAAACATTTTTCACAAGAAAATTATTTGAAATGTTTCTGTATTATATTGAAATTATATCAATCGTATGCACATATGGTCAAAATAATAAGTGCACCCTACATATTTTTTTTAAATGCTCGTGGACGAAAATTTATTTAAATTAAAAAAAAAACACAAATACTAATTTATTTTGTTATAACATTAGAAATAAAACAAATACTAAAACAATAACAAAAAACAAAAATTAAATTCAGTATTTTTAAAAAAGTAAAAAATTAATCAAAAAAACATTAGACAAAATAATAAGTATATTTAGTTAAAATAAGCAAAAAAGTAAAAAAAAATAAAAATTTTTCTGCTAAATTGACTGAGTTTCGTTCCGCCTTTATTTTCAATTATTTTGTTGACTCTTTTTGGCATGCTGGCAATAAGCTTCCTGCACGTTTCTACTGGTATTTCATACTAAGTTTTTTGAACAAAATTCCATAACTGATCCTTATTTTTAAGAATCTCCTTTCCAATTTTTTTGTTTCAACTCTCCCCAAAGATTTTCGATTGGATTTAAGTCCGAAGATTGACTTGGCCAGTCAAAAAGGGCAACATTATTATTTTGGAACCAATCCTTTACCAACTTAGAAGTATGTTTAAGATCGTTATCCTGCTGGAATACCGAAGACTTTGCCCACTTTCTCTTAGTCTTGAAACAGTTTTTCTCTCCTCCGAAGAACAATGACTTTTTGGACCCATGGCTGATTTTTTTAACAAAATAGTTTGTTATAAATAAAGATAAACAACAGTAAAATAACTACCCTTTCCAAAAAGACTACAGCAGACTGCGAAAATATTAAAGTATTGAGCAATGTATTTATTATTTTGACCAAGTACTGAAATCACACCTGAACAAAGTCTATACTTTCGAAATATCAAAAAAAAATTTTTTTTTGAAAATTCAATACCACCGGGACCCCTCAAGTTGGTTAGATTTTTTTATAACACAAATGTAAAATTGAACATTTTCAATCACTGGACAGGAAAATAGTTTCGTTCGAATCAACCAAGTCAAAATTGTGTTTAATTTTGTTTCTACTCTATTCTTTTTTATCCAAAACGAAACCATTTCATTCACCTGAAAGGAAATTGAAAGCAATCCTGATTCTCAGGCGGTTTCCATAAAATGTTCAAAACGGCAGACAAGCGAAAGCACTGTTAAGAGGTTTTTTAATGAAAAGTATAAAAGTTTTCATTAACCATCAAAGTATCAATAATGTTAACGTTATATATTTTTTTTACATTCCTTCATTTTGTTTCGTACAAATATAGTAGTTTTATCCAAACCCTTACTTAATAAAAAAAAGAGCTTGCCAAAACGAAAATCAATTTGAATTACAAAGACGAACAATAATTGCGAAAGCATTGGGTCATTCCTTTTATGGAAACAGATTGTTTGATTTGGCTTATGAAACATTTCGTTTGAATTTCATTTTTCAACTAAAATAACAGGCAAACTTTTCTGAGGTTCTGGTAAAATTGAATTCAGAAATTAAATTATTTAAAGCATTTGCAATTTTGCAATACAATTTTACTTTTCTGTGACATAACTGCATAAGGTTTCATTTTTTATTCAAATTAAGAAATGACATTGCATACAAATATAATTACGCTTCTCATTCCCGATTAAAAATATCAGTTTCATATTGTTTTTATAGAATCAGTATTAGTTTTTACATTCAGTTCAAATAAAAAGCGTATTAATGAATGAATAGTTGTTTCTAATCTGAATCCAATAAATTTAGAATGTCAATACCGAAACGAAATTGAATTTTCGTTAAGATCTCTGTTTTCAGTGGAAAATTTGAAATGTGAATTTAATTTATGAAAGAAAGTTGTTAATTTTTAAGATTTATTTTAAGATTTTAGTTTATCTACTGATTTTCTCAATTACTTGGTAGATCTTCAAAAGGGAATAAAGGACAGGTGGGAATAGTATCTAGTACCCTTGGATTTTTGTTGCCGAGAGGGATTTGTCATGACATAAACCATTTGCAGATAATACTTTTTCCTAATTTCTAGTTGAGTTCATTAGTTTTACTCAGTGCGACAGTGTCTTACACGAGTAAATGTTTTATTCTTAATATAGTTTTATCTGTTGCCACTGCTCGTGATACCAATATCATCAGCATAAGCAATGGCATACGCCTTTTATTAAAAATTGTGTCAATCCTCTGTTCCCTGCAGCTTTCCTAATCGCCATCTCTTCAGCCATGTTGAAAACATCAATAATTGCCTATTCATACCATTGATACCAAACTCCGGTATGGCATCAAATAAATTTTGCCGGCTGGGTACTTCTTCAGAATTGGTCATAGTGCAAATACGTCTCTCAGTTGTTGACATACCAGCTATAAAGCCGCACTTATGAAGTACAACCAAATCCTATAAAGGACGATTTTTATAGGATGGTTAAAACATTGATCCCATAACAGTTGATGCATGTGTGTTAGTAGACATATATAGATTCCCGTCGCCGGGCATACTTTCGATCGGTCAAAAAGTGTTTAAGAGCCGATGCACAGTTATTGTCAGCTAATAGCCATCGGTCTTAAATAGCGCTGCCGGCAGATTATCATTTTTTTCCTTAAGCCGTGATACCCGGCAGCAGCGATACTGAAAAGAGAAGAAACCAGACAACAATTAGTACCAAACCACATGCTCACCACACTAATGAAAAGGAAATGTGAAAAATGTAATAAAATTTACAGAAAATAAAATAAAAAGCATAAACAATGTTTATCTGTTGTTGTTGATGAACAAACTATTTGACAGCAACATATCAGCTGAGACTAAATATTGCCACTCTAAAACCAAAAATGGTGTTCAATTGGCCAAAAACAGGGAATTAAAGAACCTAAATTAGGAACAGCGAGTAGTTTCATTCATAAAATGAACTGCGACCGTCTTTAGTATAAAAGACAGTACCAAAGGGGAACTGCACTGCATTGATGATGTTGAGCATCAGTGCTGAAGTGTGATATAGTGTTGGTTTTTTAATAAGTGAAAATGGTTACAAACTAGGCCAAGTGAATTACGGAAGTAAATTAGCAAATAAGTTATGTTCTTTTACAGAAGTATCAGGTCGCGGTTGTCAAATCCTTATGAAGGCCTAAAAAAAAAATAAGGAAATTAAAAGCGAGTGCAAAAGAAAAAAGTGTAGTGAAAAATAGGGTTTTCTTGGGCCTACTGTTTATCAGGGGACAATCAATTTCAACCTGGGGATATTTGAGCTAAAACAAATAAGGGGAACCAGGATTGAGCGAAGTCACAGATCCGTGGGAAACCTGAAACGAAGAAAAAATAAGAATTTATAAACAAATAAAGACTAACTTTAAAAGGAAAACATTACTATGGACGTACCCTTATCAGGAGACGATATAGCCGGAAAATAACGACGTGAACGTCAATAAAGCCGCAAGACATATTTCACAAATCTACAAAGAAATTTAAATAAAAGAAAATTAATCCAAATTAATATAAACATGGACGGGCGATAGTCCGAAAAATAAAACAAAACACATCTAGAAAAAAATTCTTCATATCATAAAAAACCAAGAAAATTTGCATTAACGAAAGTATGAAAGAAAAATTAGTCAAAAAAAAAGAATAAGTTAATGTAAAGGAAAGTAAGCAAAATATCTAGAATTAAGTTAGTTTTAGTAAATTAGACATTAAGATAATTTTACAGAATATGATATATTTTTAAATATTTGATTTATTTAAAATTTTTTTTTTATTTTGTGTTAAAAAGTAGAATTTGTAGACTCAGTGAGTTCATTTAGGTCGGGAGATTTGTTGAAGAAATATCAATTTGCGGATCCTACCAAAAGAGCAAAAATTTAAAGTTTGTAGGTTCTAAAGCAGTCTCTTGTCCTTTTGTTGATTTGTTACTTTTTTTTTAATTTTAAATTTCGCTTAGATTAAAAATGGTAGTATTGGTGATGAGCGGAAGCAAAATTTGTTAACAGTTTGTTACATTTATAAGGAATACGACAGATGTGGTAAGTGATAGATCTGAGTGGATAGCGGGATCACAAAATAACGAAATGTTGAAAAGTTTGTGGGACATCCACCAAAATCCTTCTTCGAATATGAGTATGTGTCATATTTGTGTAAAGATTTAGTTTCCTTTGGTTTGTGTTTTGTTTTTGATTCGGGGGTTTTAACTGTTCGTATCGGTGGCTAGAATGGAAGTTTGGTGCCGTCCTGTTGGAGCCGCTTTAGCTAGTTGGGGCTACTTCCTTTTTCTTTATATTTTGGCTTGTAATTTAAAGCCTCCCGGCCAATTATAAGTAAATTACAATTCACCTATTAGATCTAATCTGCTCAATATTATAAGTTTAACAAAAACACGTAGTAAAAACAAAATATACCAAAACAGTGCGCAATAAAGTGTCTTCCTTTTTTTCTTTTTGTAGCGTTTCTCAATCGTCACAATTCGCTACGCCGTTGTGAAGTATACAATTTGATTTTCCTCTGACGCAATGCAACAATCTCGCATATCTGATTTTCGTGGAAGTTTAATATAAATTATTAAATAGTTCTAGATTCCATTCAAATTTCTCCGCAAATAAATCTTGATAAGGAGACAATTGCAATTTATTTAACGACTAAGATGCCTTTATTTAATTTTCTTAATTGAAATATCTCTATATGAGGTTTCTTTTATCAATGTATTGGAAATGGTTTGACATTATTAAATCAATTTCAACAGATGTTACAATCATTTCTTAAAAATCGAGCTTTTGCACTTCACACAAAAAGGACAGGTTTCTATAAATTTAATTTTGCCTAAACGATTAACCGACTTTTACGTTGCGAATAAGTCGAAACGTCAAATTTTCTGTTATAAACGTCAACTATTATTTTCGTCTCCTGAAGGCGGTGTGAAAAAGTATCTATTTCCATTCACAAACCCAGTTTTATTAATGGAATTTTAAGAAGGACATGAACATAAGAATGTAATGTATTAAGTCGGTCGTTTGTAGGGAAGTATGAGGTTGCGTAGCGATTTATAAAGTAATACAATGTGCTAAAATGTAGATTGTTGCAACGACAGGAAGAATCTGTCAATTTGGTAAAACATCAGAAGAACAATCTACAATGTTAAATTTTGTTTGGTATCAAGCGATATCTTTCGAGTGAGTATTTACTGAAGAAATATATTTTATTTGCAAACTTCTGTGTGTCGTTTTCTCTACCCACATGCCCAATTGCGAGCACAAAAGCTAACTATAGTCCATTTATCTTTTGACAAGTCATAAAAAATGAATGTCTACATATTTGAAAAGTGTTACGTCAGTTCCTTCTATAAGGCTATTTTCTCATGCTGGAATAACATCCAACCAATTGTAAATCCCGCTACCACCACACCATTTATATAACGTTTAAATTGTAGTGCTCTCACACTTGCAAAAAAACTGTTTCGATTTTTAAATTTTCATGTCATATTAAACAATGAGTACTTAAAATACGGACAATTAAATCACTTATTATTTAAGTGGACTGCTCTGCAGAGAAATGTATTTAGTTTAATCAAAAATAAAACATTAAAATACCTTTTCTTACAACCTCGAAAATGCGATTTCTCATGTGTTTGAAAAAGTTGACTTTTGCTCGACTCTGCATACATTTGAAAAATGCACAAATTAAAAAAATTTACTTTTCATATATTCGAAAAAGATGAAATGCTGAAAAATTTACTTTTCATATATTGGAAAAGGTGGAAATGTCGACTATAGGTCCCTAAAAGAGGACAGGCATCTTTTAACAAATTAACCGTTTCATTTGAAACTTTTGATGTAAAATTTAATGTACGCATAAATGCTTACGTCGTATAAGGCCTCCTCTGACGCGAATAATACATCCCATAGAATTGTAAATATTAAACCTGTTTTCCCACAAACCTATGCCCCATTTCTTCGCTAAATAGTGCACACTTGTTCATGAATAACTAGCTTGTTTTGCATTTATTAACATGTTTATAAAACGAACATGTAGTTTTCAACTTAAAATTACCTTAGACTAATGTCATACAAATAATTATTGGGATCTCGACTCAGTAGGTTGCTTTTCGTTGTATTGACATTTTGAACCAACTTTCAGGAAGGTTCTTGTGCCGGTACCTTGGACGTTTTCCGTTTACGCGTACCCTCGCCCGCAGTTTTTGCTTTGGTATTTCTTTTGGAAGCTCCTCGCAAACTACGTTCCAGGCGCTTACGTAGCCTATCTCGTTCCCATATGGCATTTATCTTTTCCGCCGATAAGTTGGAGCGATAGCGGCGTTTTTGTGCAGCTTCACGTTCTCGCAGTGCGACGAGCTCCACGAAGCCTAAGGCCGCTCTGCGACGGCGTTTATTTTCGCTTTCCCGCTTGCGAACTGTGTCGTTACGATTCCTTTTTCGTTGAATTTGTTTGGTCGTCACTTTTTGTGAAGTTTCCTGCTTATTTCTCTTAGCTGCCTGCCTAGTGGTCATTTGTTTATGCAGGAAAAAAGCTGATTTGCCTGACGACGTTCAGTCCTCCAAATAAATTTTGTTTGCGCATTCACAATAGAGGTAACTATAAACAAATGTCACGGATAGAGAGAGAGAGGGAGAAAGAGAGTGTGCAAAATTCTCAGTTGTGCAATTGCATCGTGGCGCTTGTTCAGCGTGTGTGCAGATCAGAGTTGCCATACATAAAAGTTTCCGTAAAATGTACGTTAACTGCTAAAGCAGGATAACACAACGGATATTATGAATTTGATTTATTTTTCAAGTGTTAACTATAAGAAATGCTATTTGCCGGAACAAATTTTTCGAATTTCCCATTAGATGTATGCTTGAAAACAGTCTTCAAAAATAATTTTCTGCATGAAAAATGTCTTCCGATAGGCATTTAATAATATAAGTTGTTTTTCAGATGCCTTTTCTTTGCGCTTTATTAGAAAAATATTTAAGTTTAACGTTCTAATTAAAAATGTCATTCAAAATATTCTTTGAAACTATTCGTATATAAAATTTACTGTAAGCTTGAGAACACATATATTTGAAATGTTATTAACGGATGGTTACTTCTCTGCATTTAACAGCACTCAGTAATCAAGAACTGAAGTAGGCTAGCATATAATTTAACAATATAACCATTATTATGTCAAAAACTAGCCGACATTGAGAATTATTGGTCGGTTATTAAAGACCATACCAAAAAACATCAAAACGTATTTACAACTCGACGAAAACCCTGTCAACAACTAATATGGAAAACGCCATTGCATGGGATGTTTAATTTACATTTATTGACAGTTACAAGCAATTATTCATTTCTTAAAAAGGAGAGTTTAAATCGCTTAACTTGAATTGTTATCGAACCATACCATATTGTTGTTGAGATTTACTAAACGTTACAAACATTACATTAATTTTTATTTTAAATTCATTAATTAATGCCATAAAACGATTTTATTTGCAGCACACCCAGTTCTGTTTCAAACGACTTTCTTTCAAGTTTCTGCACTTGGATTTGACCGAAAATAATTGTCACTTCCAACATTTTCATTTACGCCTGCTCTACGTGTAACACAATACAATTCCAATTAATTTTATGGTTTTTGTATTAGAAAATCCTACAAACCATATCGTAGCACGCTGGCAACAACGTTTTGCTTTGTGCAAACAAACTTGCGTGTTGGCAACTATAGTTGGAGCAAAAGTTCTATTCTGCCAGTCAATCACAGTTCGCGATCTCCATTGTAACAAAATGCAACAAGTCTTATTGAAATTAACTAAAATTTAGAGATTATTTAAAGATTCGGCTGCAGAAAGTGGTGAATTGTAGTAATTAAATGTTTTTCTATACGCGAGTGTTAAAATAACGATGTGAAATATGTTTTTAATACTGCAAAATTGTTAATAGAAATTTGGCATAGACAAATGGCGGACAATTTTCTGTTACTCTCAAAGTGTAAGTGTTACATGTGCATGCATATACTCGTATGGGTACGTTTGCTGTGAAGCGTTAGAGAGAAGGAGAGATCAATGCTGTGAAGCAAAGGTATGCGAATTTAATAGCTTATTTACGTTTGACAATTAGAAGACTTAATACTCCTGTATGTATTTGTGTATGAAGGGATAAGCAATACATACTTCATTGCGTTAGATGTTGTAAGAATACATGTTGCTGTGGTCCAGCAGTCCAGCGAAGTTTGTGCAGTTTAAATTTGAGCAAAAGAACATATCAAACAAATCCATAGGAAAAAAAAAAGAATATTTTATGTTATACAATTGTTCCTTAAAAACTAACAACTATTTTGTGCAAAACAGTAGCCTTCCAAAAATTATTCAAAATCATCAATTTCAAAATTTCAAAATCGTCAATCAAAAATTTCGTACGTACGAATAAAAAAAATTAAATTTAAAAAAGGATTAGAAATTAATTTGCTTGGGATATAAGCCCCTATTCGATTCGTCTAACCACACGAAAGCAATTTATTGCAAAAATATAACAAAATTGATGTTATAATACAGAGAAAGATATCCCTTCATATTAAGTGAGCATCAGACATCCTTCACAGCAACACTTCATAGCATTATTAGTAAGGCATATATTATACCTAGTTGTTGACAATTATTTGTAAAAAGAAAATTCTATACTTGCCGAATAGTTGCGCATTCACAATATAGGCAATTGCATCGTGGCACTAGTTCAGTGTGTGCAAAGATAAAAAGCTATCACGAGTTGTCAGCACACCTATATTTTCATAAGACGTACGTTAGTTACCGTATATGATTTCAATTTTCAAGTGTTGACAGGAAATGCTATATACCGTACTTTTCATTTGCCGGGGCAAATGTTTAAATTTCTCTTGAACTGTTTGTCTGGACAACGTCTTTCAAGATAACTTTTCTATACGAAAAATATCTTCCGATGTTTATGAAAATTGTCTTCCAGTAAATCCTTTTTTGCTGAAGGCAACTTTTCAGAGGCCTTTTATATAAAAAAATTAATCAAATGTAATATTATTTTTGAAAATGCTTTGCAAAACATTCTTCTTAGAAAATTCTCATGTATAAAATGTAATATTTAAGTGATGAAAACTTTTGCTTGAAACGTTAGTAACGGCTACTCACGTCTATTTATCTGCAACAACACATACTACGCAAGAATTAAAATTGGCCAGCTTCTAATCGGCATATGGAATTATTGGACGATTATTTTATGTATGACTTTTAAAACAGTAACATATACCATTTATAATTCAATCGAAAGCTTGCCAATAACAAATATAACAATTTTAGACATTTTTATTGTCAATTACTAATGATTATTGATTGCTGCAAGAAAGGAGCTAATTAGTTTGCATGAATTGGTTACGAAACATATCATGTTGGTGTGAAGATCTACATTACAAATTAAAATCAATTTTTATCCTTTCAAAACAAGTTTAATAATGCTATGAAATGATTTTGCTTGTAGCACATCCAACATTTTGACGTGCATTTAACTTCCTGGACCGTGATATGACTTAAAATAATTGTTTATTTCCATCATTTTCATTTGCGCCCTTTCTATGCATAACACAATACAATTCCAATTATCGTTTTCCAATTTTTGGTTTTTGTATTAGATAAATTCTATAAACCACATCGTAGCACGCTGGCAACAACGTTTTGCTTTGTGCAAACAAACTTGCGTGTTGGCAACTATAGTTGGAGCAAAAGTTCTATTCTGCCAGTCAGTCACAGTTCGCGATTTCCATTGTAACAAAGTGCAACAAGTGTTATTGAAATTAACTAAAATTTAGAGATTATTTAAAGATTCGGCTGCAGAAAGTGGTGAATTGTAGTAATTAAATGTTTTTCTATACGCGAGTGTTAAAATAACGATGTGAAATATGTTTTTAATACTGCAAAATTGTTAATAGAAATTTGGCATAGAAAAATGGCGGACAATTTTCTGTTACTCTCAAAGTGTAAGTGTTACATGTGCATGCATATACTTGTTGGGTATGTTTGCTGTGAAGCGTTAGAGAGAAGGAGAGATCAATGCTGTGAAGCAAAGGTATGCGAATTTAATAGCTTATTTACGTTTAACAATTAGAAGACTTAATACTCCTGTATGTATTTGTGTATGAAGGGATAAGCAATACATACTTCATTGCGTTAGATGTTGTAAGAATACATGTTGCTGTGGTCCAGCAGTCCAGCGAAGTTTGTGCAGTTTAAATTTGAGCAAAAGAACACATCAAACAAATCCATAGGAAAAAAAGGATATTTTATGTTATACAATTGTTCCTTAAAAACTAACAACGTATTTTGTGCAAAACAGTAGCCTTCCAAAAATTATTCAAAATCATCAATTTCAAAATTTCAAAATCATCAATCAAAAATTTCGTACGTACGAATAAAAAAAATTAAATTTAAAAAAGGATTAGAAATTAATTTGCTTGGGATATAAGCCCCTATACGATTTGTGTAACCACACGAAACCAATTTATTGTACAAATATAACAAAATTGATGTTATAATACAGAGAAAGATATCCCTTCATATTAAGAGAGCATCAAACATCCTTCACAGCAATACTTTATAGCATTATTAGTAATGCATATACCTATGTTATGTCTAGTTGTTGACAATTATTTGTACAAAGAAAATTCTATACTTGCCGAATAGTTGTGCATTCACAATATAGGCAATTGCATCGTGGAACTAGTTCAGTGTGTGCAAAGATAAAAAGCTATCACGAGTTGTCAGCACACCTATATTTTCATAAGACGTACGTTAGTTACCGTATATGATTTCAATTTTCAAGTGTTGACAGGAAATGCTATATACCGTACTTTTCATTTGCCGGGGCAAATGTTTAAATTTCTCCTGAACTGTTTGTCTGGACAATGTCTTTCAAGATAATTTTTCTATACGAAACGTATTTTCCGATGGCCATCTGTTTATGAAAATTGTAGTTCCTTTTTTGCTGAAGGCAACTTTCCAGAGGCCTTTTATATTAAAAATTTAATCAAATGTAATATTCTATTTAAAAATACTTTCCAAAACATTCTTCTTAGAAGATACTCGTATATAAAATGTAATATTTAACTGATGGAAACTTTTGATTGAAACGCATAGTCACGTCTATTTATCTGCAGCAACACTTACTACACAAGAATTAAAATTGCCGAGATTATAGTCAAAGAACAAATATTATTAATTAAGAAATATTATCACATAAACTAATCGGCATTTGGAATTATTGGACGATTATTTTATTAATGGCTTTCAAAACACAAACGGATACCATTTATAATTCAATCGAAAGCTTGCCAATAACTAATATAACGATTGCCAGTATTTGGACATTTTTATTGTCCATTACTAATGATTATTGATTGCTGCAAGAAAAGAGCTATTCAGTTTACATGAATTGGTTACGAAACATATCTTGTGGGTGTAAAGATCTACATCATAAACTAAATTCAATTTTTTTCCTTTCAAAACAAGTTCAATAATGCTATGAAATGATTTTGCTTGTAGCACAGTCAACATTTTGATCTGAAATTTTGTTCCTAATGACTTCCATTTAACTTCCTGCACCGTGATATGACTTAAAATAATTGTTTATTTCCATCATTTTCATTTGCACCCGTTCTACGTGTAGCACAATACAATTCCACTTGTCGTTTTCCAATTTTATGGTTTTTGTATTAGATAAATCCTACAAATCACATCGTAACGCGCTGGCAACATTGCCTTGCTTTGTGCGAACATACTTGCGTGTGTTGGCAACTATAATTAGAGCAAAAGCTCTTTTTGCAGTAAAACACGGTTCGCAATCTCCATTGTCACAAAATGCAACAAGTACAATTGAATTTAGTGATTCTTTAAAATTTCCACCGTAAACTGTGGTGAGTTGTATTGATTAAATATTTTTCTATAAGCGAGTATTAAAATATCAATGGGAAATATGATTTTGATACTTAATAAACATTTGGCAAAGAAACATGGCGGTCAATTTTCTTGTATTCTCAAAGTTCAAGTTTTACATGAACATGTGTGTGTGTTTGTGTGCATTTGCTTGTGTAATATTAGGAGAGAAGGAAGATAATGCGAAGAAATTAATGCAGTGAATCAAAATGTTTTGTCATATACATATATATATTTATACATATTTAAAAAATAGATTAAAAAATGAATACAAAAGGTGTGGTTAAAATAAATCTAAGGCATTGTAGAATAATAAATGGAGTTTATTTTTTAAAAATAACATCATCTAAATGGTGACCCTCTCTATGACGGCACTCCTCTAACCGCAAACGAAAATTATTGAAAACTTTCTTCAGTAATACTAGTGTAATGGCTGCAATTTCACCACGGATATTCTCCTTGAGCTGAACGATGTTTCTTGGATTATTACTGTAGACTTTGTGTTTGAGGTATCCCCACAAAAAAAAGTCAAGAGGCGTCAAGCCTGAACTACGTGGCGGCCATGGGATATCACCTCTTTTCGAAATCAGTCTGCCAGGGAACATCTGCTTCACCACCGCCGTGGAGTCATTTGATGTGTGGACAGGTAGCTCCATCTTGTTGGAACCAAGTTCTGGAATTCACTATTCTTGAACTTTCAATTTCTGGAGCCAAAAATCCGTCCAACATCTCAACATAGCGTTCCGTATTAACCGCGCATTTTCAAAGAAAAAAGGACCAATTATTCCCCTGCCAAAGATAGCTGCCCATACTGTCACTTTAGGACTATGCAATGGTTTCTGGTGTTTGATTTTGGGATTTTCACTGTTCCAGTAATGACAATTTTGACGGTTTACGAACCCATTCATAAGGAAATGAGCCTCGTCAGAGAAAAGGATATTGTCAAAATTGAAAAATCGATTAAGCATTTCATTAGCGAGCGCGAGCCTTGCTATGAAGTCAAACTCTTTCAATTCTTGTGTTAATTGCAGCTTATATGGATGCAGTTTAAGATCCAATGTTAAAATTCGTTGCAAACTTCGTCGCGATAATCGTAAGACAGACGATCTCTTGCGAGTCGACATTTGTGGATTTCCTCGTACTGACTCCATAACTCTCTCAACATTGTCTTCGGTCCTAGATGTTCTTGAGCGACCATTTGCTTGTGGTTTAAATATTGAACCGGTCTCTTCAAAACGCTTTACCCATATTTTAATTAAATTAGCACTCGGAGCTTCACTAATTCGCCGTAGTCCATATTCAGCACAATATAGTCGCCTAGTAGCAATATATGAACGAGAGTTCTCGTAAAATGCGCGCTCGCAAAATGTGCGACGCTTCCAGTCGAAGTGATTCATAGCGACTAAAACTCCATGAGCCCGCCAACCCAACGATGTAGGCGCCCCCCGCCCGCGCCTTTTCTACCCCGCAAAAAAAGATGATGCAATATGCACGTTCTATTGCGCCACCCTGTATAATAATTTGAATACTTTATTCCCTTATATGTTCTCGTATACTTCATTGTGTTAGGTGTTGTTGCGTACATGTTGCTACAAGAATGAAGCGGTTTTTTTGTACTTTAATTTAAAGCACAGGAATAACAGTGAATAAAATTAGTTTGTCAAACAAGTCCATATAAAAAATTGGCTTATTTTGACAATATTTTTGTTTTTATGGAAGGTAGTATTTTAGAACTTATGCATAGAGTATAAAGCGAAACAAATCTGATAAAAGTGTTCCTAACTACATTTCTTCTAAATATACTAAACATTGCCAAGAAATGATTTTTTTAGCGCTGTCAGTATTTTGAATGCGTAATTTTGTTCCGGATGACATCTGATGCGTTCGCATTTCATTAGTTCTTAATTATCCGAATTTGAAACCAATTAGACTCATAAAAAAATATGCACTTCACCATCGCCGATAGTATGGCTTTAACTTAGTTTTTTTTTAACTTTCTCACACAATTCTAATAGAAAAATTGCATGAAACGTGATTGTGCAACAACGTGAGCAAACAATGTGTGGTGCAATTTTTTTCCTAGTGAAAAAACATACCTTTACACGAAAATGAAATTTATTGATTAAATGTTTTGTGGTACACAAGTGTTGAAATGCCGATGTGTCGATGTGTTATATTGTAATATTCTAAATAAAAATTTGGCAAAGGAACATATTCAGCCACATGCTCAGCGTTTTCGCCATATCTTACTATTTTTCTTCGAAAAAGTTGGCACTATTCTGACATTTCACGGTGAAACTCTATAAAAAATGGGGTGATGAAATTTGATGCAAAGTTTTTCCATCTGATAGTGGTTTCCTGGTTTTCTGAGGTGAGTTTTTGTAATCGTGGGAAATGAAATAATTATAAAAACAGTACAATTATGATGTAAAATATAAGTTGTTCAGATTTCACTGTTCGTAACTGATTCAAAAAAGCTGGCAATGACGCTAATTTTTTTCACGAAGAAATAATAACTCGTAGAATTTTTGAAAAAAAAAACAATTGGCTAGGTGGCTTAAAAATGTAAATAGTGTTTGCGGTCCTGATACTGCAACAGTCAATTGGGCGCAATTTTGGTTTCGTCGATCCAGTTCAAGGCAATTTTGGTGTCAATAATTGCACAAAACCGTTTGAAACCACTTGAATAAGGCTGAATAAAAAAACTTAACGCATGGATACGTCCTGGACCAAATTCCCATCTGCTAATCACTGCTTTACTACAGCAATATCGAACCATTTTCAAAGCGGATGGTAATTGGTGGTGAAAAGTGGGTGACTTACGAAAGCAAAAACAGTCGTGATTGAATAGCGGTCAGCTGGTGTAAACGGAGGCCAAGCAGGATTGACGGTCAGAAAGGATTTGCTTCGTGATTAGTGAGATTGATAAGGAATTATTTACTATGAGCTGCTCTTCTATAGGCAAAGTCTTTATTCGGACCTGTACTATCAATTACACCATTATTACACCGTCTGGAGGAAGCAGTCACTCAGACAATACTAGGTTTGCCCGGCAGGAGACGAATTGTGTTCCATCAGGACAACGCCAGGCCCCACAAACATCGATGGGGACTCGGCATAGTGGCTACGGGTGCTTGCTTCGGTGGTCCTGTGGTTCATCCACGTTACAGTTCGGATTTGGCACCAAGTGATTATCACCTGTTCCTGCTTACGGCAAATGATTTTGCTGGTAAAAAATACGCATCAAAAGAAATTTGTGAAAATCGACTGTCCCAATTTTTTGTCAATGTGGACGTTGGATTCTACGGAGCGACATAATAATAATTACTTTCAAAATAACGACGAACTCTGTCGAACAAAACAGTGCATATTTGAGCTAACTATTTTAAATAAAGCCAATGTCATGCAAAAATAATGGATTTTTTTACTACACTTTTTTGAACTGAAGCTGACATTATAATTTTATATGTGTAAATGCTAATGAATAGCGAGACCTTAACATTTACTCATCAAGTCGTATTTAATAATTATTGTCTTTTATAAATTGTATTTTTTATGCAATGAATAGCTATTTATTCAGCGATTTTTAATTCCTTACCTCTATCATAGGAGGTTTCTTGACACGGCACATGTTATGAAAATAATTCTAAATTTATAGGACATTGCAATGATTTGTCTATTCCAAGTAGGCTCATATGTTCTTTGAGAAATATTTGACTAATTTTATTTGAATGACACTTTCGGCCTTCTGCGCTGTTAGTTTTATTGTGAACAGATTTGTTGTAAAATTATTTATTTTTTGTTCTAAGAGCTAGATTTTATTTCAAAATATCGAAAATATACTGAAATTGTTGCCAATATGTTTATTATTATAATAATGGTGGTTTTTTTTAATAAGATATTATATTTTTCCCATTTAACTTTTCTTCCTAAACAAAACTTGAATAAAAGATATTTAACCGGAAGAGCACCATATTTTAGAAAATAAAAATTGTATAAATAACTCAAGAATATAGGACAATCCTTAATCACGTAATTTTACATATGCATGTATTTAAGATTGAAAGATTGTAGAATAATGAGTCAAAACTTAACATTTTGAATTATTTAAAAATTTAAACATTCAACCATTTTTATTATCGTTACAGGTTAATTTGTTAACAACAATACTTCACCTCATTCTCCATTATCGGCAATACTTAAAATCTCGGTTCGTAGTGAGTTCCGTTCTAACGCATTTGTTAAAATACGTATAAGAGTGCCTCAATTTATATACAGCAAAAAAAAAACTGCAAATGTATTCCTCCAAAAGTTAAAAGAGTTCTCAAAATATTTATATATTTATATATTTTCTGTTTTCATGAGCTAGATCATTTTTAAAATGTCTATAAATATACGATTTTTCTTAAATAATTAATTCCTTATTATAGTAGTGGTTGCAGTGGTCAGTAATAATGGAAATGGGGCTGTACTTTGGCTGTGCATTAGACCTTATCGATTCTATTTTAATTATAAAAAAATCTTTAAAAAATACTGTAGGTCGCAGCAGCCGCGATTAGTAGAAATATCCAATACTTAATCAGCAGTAATAGCTGTAATTGGTACCAAGTTTTGTATACAGCATTCAACTACCTACTACTTTAGGTAATATAATATTTAGCTCTGTTTCCAAAATATAAATACGCTCCAGTCTTGAAAAATCAATCTTTCTGTAGGCATCATTTTATAACAGAGACTCAGACCTTTCGTTTGTCACAAAACTGCAAACATACTATGTCTCACTATAGCTATTTTATTTTTAAGGTATTGAATTTATAGCTATTTTATTTATTTTTAATAGACCTATGAATCGTAGAGCCTATATTTGTGTTCTGAAAGCATATGCTCTCTGCTGAAAACCAAATAACTTTGTGACGCAAAATCGTATTTTGACGATCTTTATGTTTAGTTTTATATTTTACTTTTTTAAAAATGGACAAAGTAATGTGGATTTATCGTTATGGTTTTCATTTAACTCCCAAGTAAAACATAATATTATTGTGGGAGAAGGATATCATAAGTTGAAAAAAGTTCATTGGAACTATTTGTGAATGGAAAAAATTGAGTTATGAAAAATATATCGCTATGTTCTAATTTTCAACCAAACGCAGTGCAAGGCAAATTTTTGGAGTTTACGATTTCTTTACCACATGCTTACACTAGATGAATATTGCCAAACGGTACTTCCAAAGTTTTAGTGTCTTTTTCGTTTCGTTTATATAACAATCTTGTAATTTAAAGCATTTCGCCTTTCAAATTACCAAATGCCTAAAATAAATACTACTGCAATTAAAAAAAAACTAAATATAACATCAAATCAACTAGAAATGTTAACTTATAACGCTGAAATTAAAGTGCACTAAAAATAGGCGATGTGAAGGAAAATAAAAATAAAGAGAACAAATTAAATATTGAATGATATACATATGTCAGTCCAAATTGCAAAAGTTTTTATGTTCATTTTTTTAATACTTTTCTAAAACCTACATAAAAGTGTTCTAAAGTGGATATCTAGCGTACACAAATCAGCTATAAAGTCATTTTAAATTCACAAAATGAATCCCAATGTCAAATTTTCCACGTAAAATGTTGTATAAAAATATATTTCAGATATCTTCGAATATTTTCTATCATTTCCTTTCTCAGTAAAATCCAACTAAATTGCACTGATATTGGAATCTTTTGCAATACAAATTTGTTAAAAATTTTAATCCAGTCCCTTTTCAAAACGGGACAAAATTAAAAAAAAGGAAAAGTTATAAGAGATGGAATATATCCGGGGATATGCGCAATATATTTATAGAATATTTTGCATTGACAATTTGGCATTAAAATGTAGTTTAGTGTATTTATTTTGAAATAAAACTAAGGCGCATCTAAGCATTACAGGCCCACGCCGTATGATTCGTTTTACCGTAAAATTATAGAAAATTTTAACTTACTCGATATGCATTTTTAATCATTTCTTTCAAATACATTCTTCGTTTGACTTTAAAGAATTATGTTTTGAATTCCATTTTGAAATTTGGACATGGTATTTTTTAACAAATGCAAGATATGAAAATATTACATATATATGCATATACGCTTTCCGGAGATGTTATCCTTTAAAGAGCATATATTATTTGTTCTACGAACAGAAATCATATCCTTTAAAGCTATACTAACAGCTTAACGAGGTACCATCCCTGTAACTCCAAAAACGTAGCATTTATATGCACAAATCAGAGCTGTCGCTCCATAATTCCTAAACCGTACTGATTTTGTATCCATGCTTTACGATTTTATATTAGGTTAGGTTATGAAATTAGTGACGATTTTTTTATTTCGTCCAGCTGGATGTGAAATATTATGGGTACCTCTTTATAGCAGACCATTTTTAATTTCATTACAGGCCCACGCCGTATTATTCGTTTTAGTTTATAGAAAATTTGAACTTACCCGATATGCATATTTGACCATTTCTTTCAAATACATTCTTTGTGTGACTTTAAAAAATTATGTTTTGCATTCCATTTTGAAATTTGGACATGTTATTTTTTAACAAATGCCAGATGTGAAAATATTATATGTACATACGCTTTCTGGAGATGTTATCCTTAAAAGAGCATATATTATTTGTTCTACAAACAGAAATCATATTCTTTAAAGCTATACTAACAGCTTAACGAGGTACCATCCCTGCAACTCCACAAACGTAGCATTTATATGCACAAATCAGAGCCGTCGCTCCATAATTCCTAAACCGTACTGATTTTGTATCCATGCTTTACCAGTTTATATCAGGTTAGGTTAGGTTAGGAACGAAATTAGTGACGATTTTTTTATTTCATCCAGCTGGATCTGAAATATTATGGGGTACCTCTTTATAACAGACCATTTTTAATTTTTGGGGCTAACAAATTGCAGTTTTGTCTTTTGAGACTGTGTAATGCTTTGGCAACCGCGCGTAATCATTCGAGTGTATTTTTTAATTTCGGTTTTCCGTACGCAAGATTTTATTGAATCGGACAATAAAATAAAGTGTGATTGTGGGAAATGCAGCGGAAGGAAGATAGAAATAAAGAGCAGCAACAGCATTAGCAGACAGATTAAAAAGGTAAGTGAAACCATTTTTATATGACTTTTATATATTTATTTTGCGATTTTGATATTTGTTCGATTTGTTGTTAAACACAGTTTATTATTTCTTTTTTAAGGACATAACACAGACAATATTTTTCATTTCATCTCGTGGGTGATTTTAATAAATTTTGAAAATAAAAATAAAAAACGGTTGCAATACCGATTAAGAGGTCTTTGGTGCTTTCAGATATGATTAAATTAATTTTTCTGAGAATATTTAGCTGTTTAATTTCTCTGACCCAAATAGAGCAATGGGATGTGCATTTGGTTTACATTGGGCGACAATTTTTGCATCATATTGGGGGACATTTGTGAAATTTTATGAAATAGTGAATTTTTGAACACTCCAAAATACATAAAAGATATGGTCAGGCTTATTGCACAAGACTTTACTTTAAGAATTTACATACTGTGAAAAAGCCTTATTGAAATACTTATTATTTCTGGAAACTCTTCACATCTGCATAAGCCCATAATTTGGTGTTTCATTGACAAATCAAAATGCGCCATAAAACAAATTGCTATTGTCTGTCGGTCCATTACATACATTATTCATTGAACTAAAATCTGCGTACATTCATATTCATTTTTAGATTTTTCATAAGCAGAATTCCTGCGGAGAAATTTTAATATGTCGGCCTAAACAAATGTCATTCCTATTGTCGTATACTTTTTGTGAGGACAACAACGACGATTCGTTCTAGCCAATGAATGCATGAATGATATTTACGGGGAAATAACATATACACATATCTATCATTCTTTACAAGATTTACTTTGTTATCGGTTAGATTTATTACCATGAAAAACTTCAGTGACATCTTCACATTAGGGAGAAATATTAATAAAAAAACGCACACACGCGTTGTCGAATGAATGAGTTTCTCGCCACCCCTTTCACTGGTGCGTACAACAGATTTACAAAAAAAGGATTTCAAGGATGAAACATCGCATGAACTATGTGTTTGATCGCATCGCATGAACTATGTGTGAACCCTGGTAAATACAGGGACACTTATATTCCTTTTGTTCCCGCTGACATCGTTTTGTAAGATGAAATCCACTATTATCGTAAATAAATCGAAAATTTTAACCTTTTCCCCTCAAATCTTAGCATTCATTGCATTTGTTGCAGAATTTCCATTATCCTAGGAAAAATATTAAATATTCTTTGGCATTGTTCATATTTCACATCATTGTTTCCTGCTGTCAAGTGAACGTTTCCGCTTTGTGTGTTTCGGGGCGTAACTTTTATTGTTGCAAAACATTTCTATTCACAAGGATCAAACAGCAATGTTTTCCATTTTGTTTTGAGGAAAATTCATAAAGAATTTCACTTATTTTTCCACTTGAATAGTTTGCAATACAAACATATTTATAGTATGAGTGGTGGTCCATAATTCATCAGACAATTGTTTTAATCACGTGACATTTCCAAAAAGGTTTCTAACCTTTGACATGTCATTTGCGTTGGAAGGGTTAAGGGGTAAATGGTAATATTTTGTAAATGTGGCATATTTGGGTGAGGATGACACCCAAAATGTCATTCAACTTAATGAAAGTTGTTGCATTTTGAAGGTCAAAAATAGCATCGTCAATTGAGTTAATCCTGTATTTTATGTGTGTTATATCTTTTATCCTAAAGTTGGTTAGTTGGTTAATTGTTCCTATAACAACTGTTTGACATTATTGAAGTTCAGGGAGTAATGTTTGACATTTGTAGTTCAGTTACGTTAGTCCTGATTTACGACTATTTCCACAAATGTACACTGTGCTGCATAATCGTCAACTATTTTTCGACAGTTTGAACATGAAGATTTTACTTTTGTATTTAGTTTTTGGAAATGTCAAGTAATTCAAATTTGAGGAGGGCATACTTGCATTTTGTTTCTACCAACACTAAACAGGTAAAAATTTTGGTTGTTTTACAAAAAAAAAAAAAAAAAAAAATTATAAATAAATAAATTTGCTTGCATCCCATGAAATGAGTATGGAAGAGCCGCTCACTTTTAGTTAGCTTACATGGGTTACTATTTTTAGACTCACTGAGATTAAAATAAGATTTCGATGTTCCGAAATTTGAACAAATTCAGAAAATGCATCGCGAGCAAGAGCTTTAGCTTGCAAAATATTTAATTGCGAGAGAATTGTTTATTAGACTACAGTGAATAGATTTTCGATATTGGATATTCTGAAATTTGATAGAACAATTTCAGAAAATGCATCGCAAAGAGCTTTACCTTGCAACATATTTGATTGCAAGAGCATTGTTTTTTTACTACAGTGGGTCAATTGTGAAAACAGTTCTGAATCAAATTATGAAATTACTCCTAAGGTGCTTCTATCTGGCTTACGTCTTATTTAAAAAGAATCCTTTATTTGGCCACAGTGGCCTAAATGTAGTTCTCCAATAAAAGTCTACAATTTGAGTATGAAGATTCTGAAATAATTCAGAAATATGGAATAGTAAGGTTGCAAAGTACTTCTCAATAGCTATCATGTATTATATACTTGATTTCCTTTGTAATAAAAGATCTAAGGTAAAGGTAGATTCTCGGATTCTCGGAAAGAAAATCTCAAGAATTATCGCCTATGCATATATAAAGGGTGTCCAAACCAGAACGCAAGATTTTAATTTGGCGCCATTCGAAGTGTCATTGTTTGACATTTGAACAATTGTTATTGTTTGCTAGTAGAAGGTACGAGTTTAGTAAAAATTGAGTGCTACGCGAATGAACAACGCATTCTCATTGTGAAATTGTTTTACCAAAATGGTGAAAGTTTTGCGGCTACAATTCGCAAATTGCGATCAATTTGGGGTCACAATAATGCTCCAAAAGAGTCAACTGCAAAGAGATTAATGGATAAATTTGCCAAAACTGGGTCTGTTAGTGATGTAAAGACAACAACGCGCCTTCGACCTGGTCGATCGACCGAAAATGTCGCAGCTATACGTGATGATGTCGCTCAAACTCCATCCACTTTAATTCGACCCCGAGCTCAGCAAATTGGTGTCTCCAAATCCACTATGCAGCGAATTTTGACGAAAGATTTGTATCTTCATGCATACAAAGTTCAATTGACTCAGGACCTGAAGCCAGCTGACCATAGACGGCGAAGGGAGGTCGTTAATTGTGTATTGGAGAGATAACATGAAAGTGCAGATTTTGCCGATAAAATCATCTTCAGTGACGAGGCCCATTTTCATCTTGATGGCTTCGAATTGTTGCATTTGAGATGAGGAAAATCCTCGAGTGATTAATGAGAAGCAAATGCATCCTCAACGTGTCACTGTGTGGTGTGAATTTTGGGCTGGAGGAATCATTGGACCTTTTTTTTATGAAAATGATAACCAGTTTTTTCCTGCCTAGAATTGAAGAAATGAATGTGGAGGACATGTGGTTTCAACAAGACGGCGCCACATGTCATACAGCCAGAGAAACAATTCAATTGCTGCATCAGTCATTTAAATCTTGCGTTCTTGTTGGGACAACTTTTAGGTTGTAGAGAGCCCTTCGTCTGCCCACAATGGAACAGATATAAAAAAGGGTCTGAAATAGAAGATCACAACTTGCGAGATTGAAAAATTATTTTCACATTTCGAAATATTTAATACTGCAATTATTTATAAAAGAATTTTCGCCAGTTCGACTCAGTGGGCCAAAATTCATTTTCAAATAAAGCTTAATATATGTATTTAAAGGTTCTGAAATATGGGAATTTCAAATTTGGAATATGCGTTTGTAGAGTTATTTGCAGGTGTCTGGTTGATAGGGAATCCTTTATTTTTTCCCACAATGGACCAAGTATGGAAAAGGTATTTAAAATACATCATAGTTTGCAAAATTTGGAATTATTTTGAAGTATAAGGATATTAAATCCCGAAATTATTCGTCAACGACTGGTGTACGCCTGAATCGCAGAGCTTCCTTTATTTGGCTGCTATGTAGCAAAAGCAATTTCCAGATACGTTTCTAAATTACATGTGAAATATGAGGCATATTTTGTTGACAGAGAGTCCTTTATTTTGCAATAGCCTAAAATATGAATGAAATTATGCCGAAGTTTGGGATATTAAATTCGAAAATTATTCCTCAATGATTTTTGTCTGGTGTAGAGTTTCCTTTATATGACCACTGTGGACTAAAATCAGTTTTTGAATCCAAATTTCACAATTTTTGAAATTGTGAGATCCTGAAATCTATCTGAAACATTGGCATAAATGAGACAAATTTGAAAAGAAGGTATTATCAGTAATCATCTGCAATATATTGACTGAAAATCATCGGTTCAAATATGATAAATAATGTAAAAAATAGGCGTTCATTTTCAGGATTTTGACACTTTTCTGAAAATGTGGACATTAATAAATTAATCCTGGATTTCAATTTGCAGTATTCTGAAATTGTTCTTGGAATTTAGAGCTGAAATTTCGTGAAATACTTCTCAAGTGGTTTCTCCTATTGGTCTGCAGAGAATCGTTTACTCGGCTGCAATGGATCAGTCAATTTTCGAATACAACTTTAAAATTAAATAAATCTGAAACCATTCTGAAATTTTGAGAATAGAAGATTCGTAAAGTTCATCTCAAGGGCAATCTGCAGTATATCTGAGTGATATAGAGTTCTTAATTTGTCCATAGTGGATCAAATAAGGAAAAAGGGCATAAAAAAGAAGACATTCTAAAATTGTTCTAGAATATGCGGATAGTAAGTCCTGAAAGGGTTCTCAGATTATTACTGACTATTGTACTTTTGGTTCACAACGAATACTTTATTTAACCAATGTATCCAATTTTGCTCGTAATATTTGTGAATTTATTAAACATAAATTTCTTTTAATTTGATATGAAATTCTTCTGCCATCCAAACATTTTCTTCTAATATTGAATTTTTTGTTATTGCATTTATGAATTCATGTACTACAAATATGTATCAAATTAAAAATAACCTCAGCGCCCTTAAGGCATATTGGCAAAAAACATGTGCAAAGTAATTACAAATTTAAATATTATTAAAAGTATAATTATGTATGAAAGAAGAGACAAAAAAAATCTAGTGTATATAAAATTATGTCAAAACTTACATGTTTTGAATCCGTAAAATACTCTTTAGGATTATTCCGCAATAACATAAGAAGCGATTTAAGGTTCTGTAAAAGGAAACTTTTTAGTTCACTTTTGAAGTGTGATATTCTATTTATTCTTCTCATATTTACAGCCACATTATTGTAGTCTGAACTACCCATGCATTCAATGCGTTGTTTAGTAGTTTCTAATCTCTATCTAGGTGTTTTTAGATTTTGTTGATGTCTTATATATATGTATAAACGATTGGTTCTGGGAAAAACTAATGGTACGATAGCCAAAATTGTTCAAACTCTTAAAAACGTACAAGAGTAATTGATGTTTATAAAGTCTATAAATAGGCAATATGGATTTACAAACATTAACATACAAAGATATAGTTGAATGAAAATTTGGTAAATTATAAATTATTTTCGGTGCTTTATTCTGCATAGTTTGTAATGATTTCATAACATTTGTCCTTTTGTAACTGCATATTAACGTCATCAAATCAAATGTGTACCTATATGTTTACATGAGTCTCGCCTTGAAGGCCTTACCCATAGTGTGCCATCACACAGGTGCTGTTTTCTATAATTCTTTTCTTGGTTATATTTCTTTTCTTCTTGCGACAGCAAGCGCCCCTTTGGGGTACCCAAATTAATCCCGAAAGGATTAGTCGAACTACCAGAGATTAGAAGTAGGTCCCCTTGGAAAAACTTCTTCAGTGCCCGCTCCCTCTCTCGGCCAAAGTACCGTTGTAGTCACTTGGTATGAAGTGAGCTACCTTCATGTTAGGAGTTGAGGTAATCTAGGAAGACCTCGGACAGACATGAACAGTGTTTTCCAAGCTAATGCCTTCCTTCATCAACGCTTGAGCAACGCAAAAGCACTGAAAAGACTTGTTCGGGCAACCACAACCAGCACGATGCTCTTACAAGGGGTCCAACACCATTGACCAGGAAGGAACAATGTTTGTTGGGCCCCTGGTCACCCGTGCTACCAGAAGAGAATAACCCTCCGGTCTGGGTTTCGCAGACAAGCTACCCCAGTTTTGCTTTATCATACCTCGCATGGAACTGGTAATCCTTAATCTACGGCATAGATTTTCAATGTCCGAGGAGAGAATAGCAACACAGCAAAGCATGGCATGCTCCACCCATAGTCTATTAACCAGATCTCTCTGGCCGTACAACTATTAAAAACGGAAAAGATAAATCTTCTGATATCTCCCGACGGCTTCTCTATAACCGCATCTGTTGCCAGGCTGTGTCTTGTTTAACTATGACTCTCCCCTTTACTTGGTTTTTGAAAAACGAGTTCCAAGATCAGTTTGATGTCATATTATAGGTGAATCCCAAGACATAATCCACTTGTTCCTAGGGCGCCTGACACAAGGCCACACTACTTTGTTTTTGTACGCAAGCATCATCCTTTGCCTGCTTACTTACTAACGTCATGTAATGACTTTGAATAATGACTTGATAAATTAATATTTTACTTTGCACATTCAATTTGAATTTCATTTTGTATAATATACCAATAGCCGGTGCTATTTTTGACTTAATTTCAGTTATATGTATGTGAACCCCAAGAGAGATTACTTTGCAAAGTAATCCCTAAGTATTTAACTTCATTGGTTTCAGCAATTATATTACCATCAACTAAAATACTAAAGTGATTATTTAATATATTAGCATTTGATCTAAACCGTATTAATTTAATTTTATTTGGATTCAGAACAATTTTATTCAATCTAGCATATTCAACTATTAGGGCAATATCCCGTTCCATGTTAATTTTCAAAGTCAAATCGTAACTATATGGATAAAATAAGCAAACGTCATTTGCAAACATATACATTTTACCAACAAGGTTCAAATTACAAATATCAATTAAAAAAAAAAAATTGAAAATAATAACGGCTTTAGACAGCTACCTTGTGGGACTCCACATTCAACATCTTTCTCTTTCCCTACCACTCCATAGAATTCCAATTTCTGCAGCATTATTTCATGATCAACTAAATCAAAAGCCTTCGTAAAATCAAGAAATATACCTGCAACACCAACTGAACCATTATCCAAACCACTACATATGAAGTTAACAACATTTACTACCACTTCTTCACTGCCACAACCTTTTTTGAAACCAAATTGGTATTTATAAAAGTAATTGTTCTCATCAAAATATGCTAAAAGTTTTGTATGAATAATCAAATTCAAAGATTTTATCAATAATTGATAGCAACCGGAGGAAAGTCTTTTGCTTCAGAAGCATTCGATACTTTTGGTATAGAAACAATCTTGCTAGATTTCAAGCAATCAGGAAAACTTGACATATCAACCATTTTATTAAATATATTACACAGAATGGGTGCAATTAACTCTCTGCATTTTACCATTAGAAATGAGGGAATGTTATCACAACCAGTTGACTTTTTTAAAATTCAATTATTAATTATTACCTTAATGTCATTTACAGTAACTGATTTTCTTTTAACTTTTTAACTGGTATTTTCTTTAGAATGTCTTTCTGTTACCTATCTTACAGAATTCTGCTAGATAACATTATTTGCATCCCTGCCAATTATATTCGAACTTATTTTCATTTTATGTTGCAGTCATGTTTTATGTTTTCGAGAAATATTGTAATAATTGCCCTACATAATGACTATGATTGATTGACTAAATCGAATATGTTGTGCGTTTCAAATAGTGATATTTCTAGTCAAATTTCCAAATTTCTAAAGCCATAATATTTTAAATACCTTACTTATGTTTTTATTTTGAAAACCACAGTGTTAGTCTATCGTAATTGTTATTTAAACACTTCAAATTCGTCCATTATTTGCACAACTTCTTACGCAGACATGCACACAGATGATGGTTTTAATAACCTTGTATTCATAATGAAGCAATTTAAATTCAATTCTAATATGTTGTTGAAAATAAAATTTATCCTTATCCTCGATATCCTCTCGAACCTCCTGCAAAGATGTGTAAATTTTTAATCGTATCAATACGAGATTTTTATTATACTTTATGCACTCTTAGCACCACTATACCCAATAAGAATTAAGGCCAAAAGAATAGAGGGCGATGCTGCCAAAATCACACTTCTTAGCTGACGCAAAATTTAATGGCAAAATTATGAGACGAAGTCCTTATTCTACGTCTGAAAAGATTTTAAAAGGCGTATTTTTTTGGTTCTAAATAATATTTCCACAGAAAGCAACAAATTATTGTTATAGTGTCACAATTGTGGGAGGAGAATTGGTGGTGCAAAGGGGAGGATGTTATTTGGTGTTGATGTTCCATTCAAGTGTGACAGTGTAATAATTTCGTATTAGAGCTAACAACGATCCAAGGGGAAGCACAAACTTACAAGCGATTTATCATATTTATTATGCGATTTATGAACAATTTTAAAGAATAGCAAGGAAAATCACACATTAAATGGCATTCACAAATAAAACGTGGATAATATTTATAGCTTTTAGATTTCCTTGTGTTTTGGACAATTTTTATGACTCTGTTTCTCCTGTTTTGCAATAGAGGGTAGAGCATCGTTTTAATATACGAGTATATCTACATATAAATTGCAGTGTTTTAAAATACCAGGACCTCAATAGATTAAGACTTTGGCAATATTAACAGTTCAGTTTTCTAAACATTGAGATTTCCTTTACTTTATAAAATGTCAATATTTCGAAATTTTCAGATTTCTATATTTCAATATTTAAAGATTTCAATATTTTAATATTGTAATATTTCAAATTTCAATATTTCAAGATTTCAATATTTTAGGATTTCAATGTTTCAAAATTTTCAATATTTCAAGATTTCAATATTTTAGGATTTCAATGTGTCGAATTTTCCCATATTTCAATATTTCAAGATTTCAATATTTTAAGATTTCAGGATTTCAAGATTCCAAAATTTCAAGATTTCATTATTTCAATAATTCCGGATTTCAATATTTCAAGATTTCAATATTTCAGTATGTCAAGATTTTAATATTTCAATACTTCAAGATTTAAATATTTCACGATTTCAAGACTTCAAGATTTCAAGATTTCCAGGTTTCAAGATTTCAAGATTCTAGATTTCAAAATTTCATTTCAATATTTCAAGATTTCAATATTTTAATACTTCAATAATATATTTAATATTGTAATATTTCAATATTGTAATATTTCAATATTTCAAGATTTCAATATTTTAGGATTTCAATGTTTAAAATTTTTTAATATTTCAAAATTTCAATATTTGAAGATTTCAAGATTTTAAGATTTCAAG
>JAHXMU010000077.1:119463-202973 GCA_019455685.1 Philornis downsi
CAAAATTCCAAAATTTCAAAATTTCAAGATTTCAAGATTTCATGATTTCAAGATTTCATTATTTCAATAATTCCGGATTTCAATATTTCAAGATTTCAATATGTCAACATTTCAAGATTTCAATACTTCAAGATTTCAAGATTTCAAGATTTCAAGATTCTAGATTTCTTTCTTGATTTCTTGATTTTAATATTTCAAGATTTCAATCTTTCAATATATCGATATTCCAAGATTTCAAAGTTAGAAGATTTCATGATTTCGAGATTTTAAGATTTCAAGGTTTCAAGATTTCATGCGCTCAAGATTTCAAGATTTCTAGATTTTAAGATTTCATGACTTCAAGATTTCCATATTTCAGGATTTCTAGATTTCAGGATTAAAATATTACACACCATAAATCTAAATAAGGTCAGCTGTACATACAATCAAGACTTCAATGACTGTAAGGACTTCAAAGACTTTAAGGACTTTACAGCCTTCAAAGACTTCAAAACTCCGAAGACTTCAAAGATTTCATATACGTCAAAGACTTTGGGGAATTCAATGACTTCAAATATTTCACAGTGTTCTACTTTATAGAGTTCCTCTTTGTTACGTGAATATTTCACGAGTTTATGGCTTCACTATTCGTGAAATCATGATTTTGAACCGTCCTTATGTCCAAAGGAATCTGCCTGTCTATCACTTTGTCTTATCAATGTGCGAAAAACATTTCCACTCAATATTTGACAATAACTTTTGCCACCTTTTTGATACTTTCTGTGGAGTCTTGTATAAACTTCTCACTTATACAGCTGTTCAATATCTCAAGTACCTTCCACATTTTCAATAACCCTCGAAAATTTAATAAAACATTTTCGATAACAATATGAATTGAATCAATAAACAATTGAATTGAATCACAGAACAATTTGTAATGAAAACTAATAACCTTTTTCCACATCATCGTAACCTAGTCCATAAAGAGCTCTTACATTTAACATGAGTTTTTCATTTCCATGAAAATTTCGCTTGAGGGCATTTAATTCACGTCGTGAAAGGGCGAAATGACGCCTCATTGACACAATGGCATATTTTCGTATTTGGATTCTTTATTAAACTCCAACTGTGTCATGGAATAACATTGAGACACTGCGTGCAACATCATCAACGGCAGGAGTAACAGCATCTTCCCCATTGCCCGCGTGATTCTGGTGGAAATGCGTAATTTGTCTTGCAGCTACTGTTATTGTCTTTTAAAAATATGAACAGATTTTCTAGTGGAGTTGTTAGAAATTTAACTTTAAGTTAAAAGGAGATGATAGAGGACGATTTGAAAAATTGCGTAGTACTTAAGGTGTATTTATTTGCTTAAAAGTTGGCATAATTGATGGAGCCTATCTCTGGCTCGACTCTGGATCAAATCGTTTTAATGGTACCCTCAATTCAGAGAGCTCTATTCGTCATGAAGATTAAATAATCGCGATTGTTTAATATGGAGTCTGTACTTGGTGGATATATAAGTTGTAGAACATTCGGATGCGTCATTAGGTACAAATAGAATAACAGTTTGATCTGATTGTAGAATGCAGATGTCATACCTTTACTATTAACATAAAATTAGAGAAACTGCTATTGTTGTCCTGAAGTTAAACTGCCCTCTCTAAGCCATATAAAAGGTTGTAATACAAGATATAATATCTGTTTATTATCTACTAGTATTTGGTTGTTTCAAAACTGCCGGTCGGGTAGGGTTGTCAGCTGTTAAATACCTTTCATCTGAAGTGTTATTTATTTAGTGAAAGGCTTCCCATTTACGAATATGAACCGTTTAACAACCAAAGAATGCGTAAAAATAGTTAAAACTTAATATATGAGTAAAAGTGGTGATTCAAACGTAGGCACTCTTCGTGCATTGCGATTTGATTATGGTCATCATAATCGACCTACTGTGAAAGGAATTGGCAACATTATAAATAAATTTGAAGAGACTGGAATCGCTCCAGTGGTGCAATATTGCAATGTACGCACTGCCGAAAATATTGCTTCTGTTAGTGAAGGTGTGACGGATAATCCGAATTTTGTCGATTCCACAGAGTTCCCAGCAATTGGCCCTGTCTTACGGTTCATTACGGCGTATTTTACATTTGGATTTGCACCTCCATCCATATAAAGTCCAACTTACGCACCAATTAAAACCGGCTGGTCATTCACAACGCCAAATATTTGCCTATTATGTGCTACAGCAACAGGCTTTCAACGGTAATTTTTCGAACAAAATTTTCTGTAGCGATGAAGCTCATTTCTTACTCTGTTGTTACGTCAACAAGCAAAATTGCCCCAAGGAATTGGAATCGGAGAATCCAAAAGTGATTGTGGAAAAGCCATTGCATTCGGAGAAAGTGACTCTTTGGCATGCATTATTGCCTGCAGGTGTCATTTCGCCGTCGATGATAACTTTTTCTTCCTCTTCGTTTCCTGATGTGTCTATCAAAATGATGAATTTCATTACAACTCTTACTTTCGTCCACCTTCGCTGTAAGTTTAATGTACACAATTCTGGTTACTGTAGCTTTATTCTTCTAGGTCATGGTAACAATTTTGTCTATTTTTTCCGTCTACTTTTTCCCCGAAAAGATTCAAAAGCTGCATGTATTTCGATTCATCTGTTTGTTGTGGACTATATTAAAATGTTACTGTTACTTTTCAGTTCATTCTCGGAATGTACGAAAAGTCACTTTTCATCAGGAATCAACGTTGTGAGTTAAATCTACCCCTATTATTTCATTATATCAGCTTCTATTGTTTGTTTTGGGTTATAGTACAATTTTGGTACTCTTTCCCCATTGTTCTGCCCTCTAAAATTAAGAATTTGCACTTTAGCGGTTCAGCTTTGCTGTAGCAGTTCTAGATAAACTTAATTTCATGATTTTGATTTCAGCTATTTGTTGTAGGCGATGCACCATTTTTGTCCCTTTCCAGACGTATTTACCCTGGAAATCAGTAATTTCATTATACAGGATTTATACTATTTAGTGATTTCAAATCCGCCGGCCTAACAAGGCTGTCAGATATTAAATACCTGTCATCTGAAGTGTTATTTATTTAGTGAAAGGGTTTTCCATTTACGAATATGAATCGTTTAACAACCGAAGAACGCGTAAATAGTTAAAACAAAAGTTGTGATTTTAATATTATTAAACAAGATCGATTTTGGCTTTATTACATGAGAAGTTTCCAGAAAGTGTAATTTCACGTTTTGGCGATGTCAAGTGGCCGCCAAGATTATGCAATTTGACGCCGTTAGAATTTTTTTGCGGGGCTACGTCAAAGACATGTTTACGCTGATAATCTCCAAAAGTACCGCCTGAAATGTGCAAAAAAGTGGTCGAAAACTACCTCAAAAGGATGCACTGCTGCAACCAATCCAGAGGCGGCCATTTAAATGGCATTGTATTTCATAATCGCCAGGTCCAAGTATTACAATGAAAAAAAGTTTCATCAAATTCATAGCTTTATGTGCGTTTTATTTAACATTACTTTTGAAACCGGAAAACGGATAACCCGTTATCTCTTCTTATCCCGCACCTACGCCACACGTGGGTATAAGTTTTGCGTTAGTTTGATTTTTTTTTTTTCAAGTAACTGGAAACGAATTTATGATTGTGAAAAATAGTAACTTTTGTTAAGGGCATTAAAAAAAATCGAACTGGATAGTCTTAAAAAAAAATAAATTTTTGTGTAAAACATGTTTTCTTTAGCGAATTTAAATTTGTTTGTTAGTCTATTCAGTGGTTCAACTGATCAATTCAACATAATAAGTTTATTTGTAAAAAATAGCTGTTTTTTTTTTGCAAAGTATTAACAATTATTTGAAACGAATGGAAATGTTTAGAACCTGTTTACGGTTTCCAAATTTTTGTGAATATATTTCGTCGATGCTAACTGAAGGTGATACTAATAAAGGGTGTCCCAACAAGAACGCAAGTTTTAAATTTGGCGCCATTGGAAGTGTCATTGTCTGACATTTGAACAATTGTTATTGTTTGCTAGTAGAAGGTACGAGGTTAGTAAAAATGAAGTGCTACACGAATGAACAACGCTTTCTCATTGTGAAATTGTTTTACCAAAATGGTGAAAGTGTCGCGGCTACAGTTCGCAAATTGCGATTAATTTGGGGTCACAATAATGCTCCCAAAGAGTCAAATGTAAAGAGATTAATGGATAAATTTGCTAAAACTAGGTCTGTTATTGATGTAAAGGCAACAACGCACCTTCGACCTGGTCGATCGACCTTAATTCGACACCGAGCTCAGCAAATTGGTGTCTCCAAATCCACTATGCAGCGAATTTTGACGAAAGATTTGCATCTTCATGCATACAAAGTTCAATTGACTCAGGAACTGAAGCCAGCTGACCATGGACGGCGAAGGGAGTTCGTTAATTGGGTATTGGAGGGACAACATGAAAATGCTGATTTTGCCGATAAAACCATCTTCAGTGACGAGGTCCACTTCCATCTTGATGGCTTCATCAATAGCCAGAATTATCACATTTGGGATGAGGAAAATCCTCGAGTGATTCACGAGAAGCAAATGCATCCTCAACGTGTCACTGTGTGGTGTGGATTTTGGGCTGGAGAAATCATTGGACCTTTTTTTATGAAAATAAGGCATGTCAAGCGCAAACAGTCAATGGTGTTTTTTCGTGCCTAGAATTTAAAAAATGAATGTGGAAGGCATGTGGTTTCAATAAGACGGCGCCACATGTCATACAGCCAGAGAAACAATTCAATTGCTGCATCAGTCATTTCCCGGTCGTGTTATGTCACGTTTTGGAGACCAGAATTGGCCGCCCACATCGTGCGATTTAACACCATTAGACTTTTTTCTTTGGGGTTTTTTGAAGTCGATGGTTTACGCGAATAAGCCGATGACGACTCAAGTCTTAAAAAAGGAAATTGGACACTGCATTAATGAAATACCGCAGCATTTACGCAAAACGGTCATTGAAAATTTCATTAAAAGATCGCGTGTGGGCCAGCAAAGCCGCGGCGGCCATCTGCCCGATGTGTTGTTCCATACATAACCTCATTCTGTCTATCTATACTTTACGATACAGTAAAGTTTCACGATTTTTTTTAAATATCTGTTTTTTATTTAAAATTTAAATCTTGCGTTCTTGTTGGGGCACCCTGTACATACAAGACAGACAGGGTACTCGGAGTGTTTATTTTATCGATGATATTGCAGTATCGGGTAAGCAGTTTTCACTACCTTTAAAGGTTTAGAAACAAAAATGAAACTTTTGTCTTTACTGTGTTGTAACATTGTCAAAAAGGTGTTACGGTGTTCTACGGTGCCCACTCACTTTAAAATCATGTATACATAAAAGTACATAAAAAATTAAATAAAATTGGTGGAAGTTATAAACAATTACACGAGTATGTATATATGAATGTATATTGCATCACGCGGTTCTCACAATATTACATCGTAAATGCATAAAAGTTTTATGCAAATATTTTTACAGTTTCCTCAGACCCGGATGATTTTGGAAATTTTGTGCATAATTTCTTAGAAAATTTAAAAAATGTTCGATCATCTATTAAAATATATTAAAATTAGCAGCGTTTAAATTTATTATCATTAGATTCGTTATTATTAGCTTTCATTCTGAAAAGTAAGGGTTAGCTTTAAAGGAAATTGAGTTATATGACGAATATCAACCCTCTTATAAATTTATCTAAAAAATATTTTAAAATAGTATACCTAATATGGTGTTGCTTCTCGGGCCACCTTGCATATTTAAAACTGCGTAAAATTTAATACTGCTAAAAGAAATCCGACCAATTCTCTATGTGCCATAACTCAAATATTTAAGCTGATTTTGGAATTTTCAACTTCAACAAACAAAGCGGAAATGAACAACACAGGAAGTGTGAAAAATGAATTTTGTATTGAATTTAATTTGGTGGTGATCCTTTGTTGTACGCTGTCACTGTCTTTGCTCAGAATTCTAAAGAATTAATGCATAAATTATCGCTTGTGTTACACATTTGAGTCTTGTCTTTTATTGAACGCTAATCCCCATTGATTGTGTTCCACGGATTCCGGCATGTAAGCCCAAAGGCAAGATATGATGGGGTGCAGTAAACTTCACTCCATCAGTCACTCAGTCTTTGTAATTTGAAAATCTTAAAATTTCTAATCATTTGTTGAACGTATTTACACACTTCGCAGGAAGCATTTAAGCTGTCAATAATACCAAACAAATGTCGGTTGAGAATTTTTCTGAAATTTGACATGACAAATGTTTTATTAAGCAAATAAGAAGATGAGCGCAAGGTGGATATTTTAGATTTGAATACTAATTTGGTTAATTTCCCTAGAGAGCTGAGGAAATATTCATAACAAAATATTTGCTTATTATGATAAGACAATGAGCTTTGGAAAAGGCGCAAGACGTAAGAGGAATAGTAACGTGAATTGTTACGATTGAACTTTAATAAAATTGTATAATACACATTTCTGAATTCAGTATTTACAAATTAATGTACTTAATTTCCCAAATAATCAAATGCCATGCGGAAGAAACTCCCATTATCAAAAAATTATTGCACATAAAATACCAGCCATCAAAGAAATATCCGGAGTTGATCGATAAAACACAAAATATTTATTATTCATTCAAATTTATTGTATTATTTCTTACGAAATAATGTACTTGTGGCAATAAATAACACAATTATCAATGAATTTTCCAAATTAAAATTCAAGTTCTCGCCGCAAAAAAAGAAAAAAAAGACAGTCGGATGAATAGGGCGGTTGTTCGACATTTGCTGGATATTCGGTCGAAAGAACTGTTAAACTTCTTCAAATAGCCAACAAACGCAAACTCCACCTCTTAATTGTTGGCAAATCTTTTATCACCAGTTCATTTCTTTAAGTTTGGTAATAGAGAATACTCCGAGGGAGTTAAATCTGGCGAAGAAGATGCGTGATAACTTCGAACTTTAGTTCATTAATTTTGGCCATTGGCAATAGCGGATGCGTGAACTGGAGTATTAAACAAACCCTTTTTTTTGCCAAATGTGCTTTTTCATAATTTCATCACCTAAACGCTGCAATAACTTAGCATAATATTCACCTTTCTGTAATCAATAAAAACCATTGCATGCGCATTCCAAAAAACAGGTGCCATGACTTTGCTTGGTGATGGAATCATCTTCTCCTACTTTGGACACGATTCTCTCATTCCAGTCCTCTGCTTTGACTGTTCCTTTGTCTCAGGTATGAAGTGGTGGACTCATGTCTCATCCATGGTATAAATCGATGCAAAAATTCGACTTTATTGCGATGAAACATCAGCAAACACTCTACTGAAACATCTTCACGACGGTGCTTTTGCTCTATTGAAAGCAAGCGCGGCCCCATCTTGTGCACAGCTTTCTCATATTCAAATTTTCGGTCAATATACGATGTATAGCACTTTTTGAAATACCTATCGTTTCAGCTAGCTCACGCACCTCAAGTCGAAGATCATCCAATACCATTTTGTAGATTTTCTTAACCGTGTCTCTGACGTGTGTACCCTAGTTGATCGACCACTACGGTGTTCGACTTGGCAGCTAGTACGGTTTTGTTTGAACTCTGCTACTCAATATGTTACAGTCGTGAACGAAGGAGCAGACTCCTCCAGAGCAGAATCTGGCTCGGCTTTGATATTGGTTGGACTGAACGCTTTCAAATGCAAATATTGAATTTCAAAACAGTGACCAACTTTTTCTATATTAAGAAATTCACAGAGATCGTTTACTTTTGATGGCTCAAATAAAAATATGAAACGACATAGCGCCCTGAAACTTAAAACATATGTTTTATAAAGTTGCCACTTTTTACTAAAATATTGTTTTTCAACCTACTGGCATGGCTGATTCGTGAACCTAAAATGAAAATATAGTTTTATCCATGTTCGTTTCTTAGTCTGAATCACAACCGAAACCAAATATAATTCCGTTTCCTTCGTGAATTTAGGATACCTTCGTGAATTTTTTCGTGAATTTAGGATGATAATGAAAAATTTTTCCTGTTTTTCGAAATGAATAGCTTCAAATGAAGTACAATCAGAACATTTCATAAACTGAATCTAGTTTCTAATTTCGTTCGTAAAAACCGGTACCAACATTGTTTGTAATTTCGATTTGGAGCTATAAAATGGAAACAAAATACAATTTTGATTCTGCTGTCGGAATCAGAATAACAAAATTGGAACAAATCAAAACTATTTTCAAATTTCATTTCATTTCGGTTTTTAGTAGTTTTAAGCGACAGAAAGCTTACATTGGAACATTTTGAGTGAACCCAATACATGAAGACTTCAATTATTCGATTTCTGGTTAATCGACTGTTTGAGTAGTTACTTAATTATGATTAATCAAAATTATGATTAATCGAATTATTAATTAACTACTTAATCTGTATTTTAGTTAATTGGGTTTACTGATTAATCAATTAATAGCACATCCCTATTTAGAGCAAAATAAAGTCCTTATGAATCGCAGAATGCCTGACATTTCTTGCCATTCTCCATTAACCTTATTTTCGCGTTTGAGTCTCTTATCAGGGAATGACATATTTCTATTAGATAAGGTTTCCTTTTTCCCATGAAAAAATTCAGGGTAATTCCAACTTTTTTCTCATGCAAGAATTGTGGAATTAATTTTTCTTGTTGCAGCAAACAGTTCTCATTATAATAACTCAATTCCATGGAACGTTGACGAACGCAATCCAATTTAAGACTTTTCCTTCCACCATACAAATAATAAAAAATCAATAAACAGTCGAGTGCCGCTCAAAGAACTTTGTGATTAACACAATAAATTAACAGGAAAATGAGGGAAAATTTGTCTTAATTTGCTGCTAAATAAGAAAATAAAAAAAAAACAACGAAAACAGATTCTCATGGGTCCTTATGCCAGGACTGGTACTTGATTGGCGTGTCTGAGTAAAATATTTTCTTGAGAGTGTGTTTTTGAAAAAGTACTAACCATTAGAACAAATCATAGCTTGGACAAAAGGTGAAATTAAGCACAAAATACCTTTTACTATTTAGGGAGGCACAGCTAACGTCCATCAGGATTAGCAGAACGTGAAAGTCCTATGCTTGAATGTGGGATGTTGAGGAGGGTGAGTGAGTATAACACCAAGGGTGTGAAGTCGCTATTGGCATAGTTCTCTGCTGCTGTTCTTTCTATTGCTCTTGTGTGAGTGTTTGATATGGTCAGGTCACACAAAAGAGAATTTGTTGTGGTGTTGACATTTCTTTTGTTCTTGAAAATACCTAAACCTGACAAGAACATTAGGAAAAGCCAACAAGAAAAAAAAAACCAGTTGGATTTATATTTTGATTTAATTTAAGGCTCTTGAATGCACACTTCCAAACCTAATTACTTATGCATTCAGTCATCCATCTACTCACAGGATGATAATCTCATAAAATATGCCTTTGTGTTTTGGACTTGGAGCAAAAAAAAAGTAAAATTTGTTATTACGTTTGGTCTTTAGGAAATCACGAAGGGAATGTTGCAACCTCCATTACTCATTTTTTTAGAAAAAATCTCAGTTTTTTTCACCCAAAAAATATGTCATAATTTTTTAATTAAAACCATTCACTCCAGACTGGCAATCATAATCCATTTGTGCATTGTTTACCTTTAATCTAAACTTACACGGCATCGCTTTTCTCCCCATATTTACTTAAGAAAATTTTCTGATTACTTTCATCATCCTCACAATGGACTTCCGGTGGAAGTTTACTGGCAGTCTTCAATTACATTCCACATCCATGGGTGTTTTTTTTTTGTATTGTTTTCGAGCAAACACAGCGAAATAGACACTTGGTCCCTGGTGTATATCCACTTAGTTCAAAGTTTTCGTTTTTTTCCTCCTTGACTCGGTCCTTTGTTTACCATTATTATTATCGTTATTTGTTGTTGTTTTTGTATTCGGAGTGGTTCTCAATCAACCAATCGTTGTATTAAAGTTATTGAACTGATATTGCATATTACTACCACACTTTTCCAATTATCCGATTACGAATTTCAATACCCGCAGTTTTCGATGTACTCCTGTGTTCACATATTGATAGGCCTATTGCATGGATATGAATTGATATGGCTTGATTTCAATTTGTTTTAGATTATATTAATAATTTGTCTAACGGCTAATGTACCTTTCATTTTACTTATTGGTAATGGGAGACAGGCAAGCATTCACATTGAACACAGGCGATATGGCGTGTCACTTTTTGTTTGATTTGTTTTCATACCCGTATTCATTGAATATTCTATTGCGCTCTATTTGTGTAGAGCATCTGTTGTTTTGAGATAATATAATGTAATATGATTCCGCATCGACCTCAATTTTGTTTTGAACACTGAACATTTGAAAGTTGATAATTATTGTGTATCGAATTTTGTAAACTAAATATTTAATCGAAATTGGTTGGCCAGCAAAATTATTGGGGACAACGCATATGTTAGCAACCGATTAGGAGCTCAAGTTTTAATGCTTTCATATTATACAAGGGCAGTCCCAAAACTAGCTGACATAACAAAAAAGACACAAAAAAGTTGGCAAACATTTTCTTTGTTGTTCAACATAATCTCCGTTTAGCTCAATACACTTCTTTCAGCGACATTCAACAGTTTCTATACCCTACTTATAGTAAGAACTGTCAAACTCCTTAAAATAGCCATCAACCGCAGACTCCACCCCTTCATTGTTGGCAAATCTTTTACCATCGAGCCATTTTTTCAAGTTTGGACATAGAAAACAGTCCGCGGCAGCTAAATCTGGCGAATATTAAATCTGAAGCAATTCGGGGCTTTAGTTAATTAATTTTGGCCTTCGCAATAGTGAATGTGTGACCCAGAGCACAGTCTTAATGAATCCCCACTATCTTTTTCGCCAAATGCTGCTTTTTTCCCATAATTTCATCGCATAAATGCTGCAATAAATTAGTATAATATTTACCGTTGATGGTTTTTTCTATGTAAAGATAATCAATAAAAATAGTCCCAGGCGCAACTCAAAAAAAAAGAAGAAAAAACAGACGCCATGACCTTGCCTGCAGATGGAACCGTCTTCGCCTTCTTCGGCCACGATTCTCCATTCCAGTCCACTGCTTTGACTGTTCCGTTGTGTCAGCTGTGAAGTGGTGGACCCATGTCTCATCCATGGTATAAGTCGATGCCAAAATTCGACTTTATTGCGATGAAACATCACTAAACACTCAAGAGAAACATCTGTACGATGGCGTTTTTGCTCTATTGAAAGCAAGCGCGGCACTCATCTTGCGCATACCTTTGTCATCTTCAAATCTTCGGTCAATATACGATATATAACACTTTTAGAAATGCCTATCATTTCAGCTTTCTCACGCACCTTCAGGCGAGGATCATCCAATACCGTTTTGTGGATTTTCTTAACCATGCCTGACGTGGGCACCTCAATTGGTCGACCACTGCGTAGTTTGTCTTGGCTCATACGGCCTCGTTTAAACTCTGCTTTAATATTGGTTGGACTGAGACCTTTCAAACGGAAATATTGAATTATTTTATAAGGTTGCCACTTTTCACCAAAATATTTTTGTCTTCAAACTACTGGCACCATTTGTGTGTCAGATCGGCTCGTTTAAGAGCGCTCTTGGGTTTGCCAATAGAATTACAAAAGGAGTACACTAAAACTGATGTTCATCGTACAAAAAATTCTGGGAAAGATCCTCAGATCAAGATACATCTCCCCTTTGTTGTTATAAAGTTGCCCTGTAGGGTTCGAAACTAATTAAAACCATCCCTTTTTGGTACTTTGCGAAAAGATCGTAGAAAACGGGTATCGTTTATATGAAAGTAGGTTATAATCGTATTAGTCCAATTATGTCGCACGTTCTTCTACAACCCTATAAAATGTGTTCTTGATGCCATTGTTTTTGTACTTCGTCGTGGCGTCTGTCCAAATCAGGGTGATGGAAAAGTAGATTTCATTTTACACTTTTTTTCGTTGAATTTTTATTACCAATAGGGTGGCAGGCAACAAACAGGGGCTTTCGTTGCTAATATTAGCTTGATTGACCGCGACATACATCATACCACGTTCACATTACATCCTCATGACCCTCAATTTGATTTCATAGTAATAAATAACATTACAATAATTGTTGCCCCATATTTCCCCTTTTTTTGAGATTCGTGCTTTGTAATTATGTGGCCGACCGTGTCGCTATTGTTAGTACACGCGGCTTTCGCTCGTATGATCGTGGGTTCAATACCTTATACAGGTGCCTATTATTATTTAAGCGGCGGCCAATTCAATCTGTCTGACGAACACTTTGAGTAATTGACAGATCTGGCAAATGCCTTGCAAGCCGTGATGTTCAGAATTGTCGTTGAACTATAAAACCCGTTGAGTGAGTCTATAAATAGGATACGCGTGAGCTCACTATGCGTGAGAAACTCTCTCATATGACGTTCATATTTAGGATGCAACTTGCTCTTTTTTGTTTTGTAATTATTGAAGTTCCAATATTATTTCGATTCATACACATAAAAATAATATTATTTCGATTCATAAAGCCACACAAGCTAATTGAGTTTTGTCAAATTTAGGAAACTCGCTGAAGCTCCGACTTTAATTGGAAAATTATACGAGTAAAATTAAATTAAGGAAAACATTAAGGCCGACTTAATATTATATATGTGGGAGAGGATTAGAGGGTAACAACGAGCGATCTCCTTATACACGAGTTAGTGTTCAATACGACGTGAAGATGTAAAGACGTATATCAGACGACGCTAGTTTTGATCGTTTTTATCACTATTTTCATACCATTTTTATTCCTTTTAAAATCATTAAATACACATTCTATGAAATAAACTATTATTTTGTTTGCTAAAAATTACCATATATATGGAAGGCACAACTCTTCAAATGCAGATTTCGATTATGGTTCCTAAATTTCTGAAGCGTGTTATATTTCTAGTAAATTTGCGATTACAGTTGCGAAAGAACCCCATTTTGTAATTTCTTTATCCGAAGAAATACATTCCTCAGACAGCGAAACATAATTCGACTAACTTCTTAACATGTTAGATCTGGGGTTATTCGGTAAAAAGGAAATATATAAATAAGCCTTTTCACTATCTGAATATTCTTTCCAAAAAGAATTTTAATGCTTAAATTTATTACTACACATTAAATATATCAGTGCTGAGTGCAATAAATCTGTTATTAACTATTCGAGGATATTATTTCTCCTCGATGTAAAATGTAGGGAAATTGTTTGTGTCAACTCATTTTTTTCTAAAATTTTTCGTAATATCTCATAAATCAAATAAGTTCCGTGAAATCTGATACAAAGTAACGGATTTTCCCATTTTTAAAAATTGGAGACCAGATTCAAAATTTGGGCTAAACAAATTTTGCATTCTATACGATTTGATCACATAGTTCTAGCCTTTCTAAATTCCTTCCGAAGTGCATTGAAAAATATATGAGGTTACAAAAATAATGAATTATACATTGAGTAAATAAATGGGGGGCTTTCTCGCTTTCTTTAAAAAACATCTAAAAGAAAGCTGTTTTCGGGAATAGTAAACAGTAAATATTAGTAAATACCTGCATTAGTAGGTCATGTTATCAATATGACCATCTTCAATTTTTAGCACATAACTTATACGAGTATCTTAAATTTTCTGAAAAATTTAGTCTCCCTATTGGCTGTATTTTTACCGCTTTGATAAGTTAAAATAAACATTTTCAAAATGTATTTTATTATACTGTATTGTATTTAATTTTTTTTTAACATATTTTACTAGTATCATTTAAGACGATTTGAGACTAAAGTTGAAAAGAAAATTAACAGTATGTTTTTTAGATAGGTGGCTTAAAAGACTTTTTGAAATTTAATATATTTTTGAATAATACCAGGCGTTTTGTGAAGCAGGCATAATGAACTTTAAACGGCAATATGAAATTGCTTCAATAAGATATGACGTTTCTATAAGATAAAATGAAGTTTCGTATTAAAAGGTGTCCCAACAAGAACGCAAGATTTAAATGACTGCTGCAGCAATTGAATTGTTTCTTTGGCTGTATGACATGTGGCGCCGTCTTGTTGAAACCATATGCCCTCCACATTCATTTCTTCAATTCTAGGCACGAAAAAACTGATTATCATTTCACGATACCGAACACCATTGACTGTTTGCGCTTGACATGCCTCATTTTCATAAAAAAAGATCCAATGATTCCTACAGCCCAAAATCCACACCACACAGGGACACGTTGAGGATGCATTTGCTTCTCGTGAATCACTCCAGGGTTTTCCTCACCTCAAATGCGGCAATTCTGCCTATTGACGAAGCCATCAAGATGGAAATGGGCCTCGTCACTGAAGATGATTTTATCGGCAAAATCAGCATTTTCATGTTGTCTCTCCAATACCCAATTAACGAATTCCCTTCGCTGTCCATGGTCAGCTGGCTTCAGTTCCTGAGTCAATTGAACTTTGTATGCATGAAGATGCAAATCTTTCGTCAACATTCGCTGCATAGTGGATTTGGAGACACCAATTTGCTGAGCTCGGTGTCGAATTTAGGTGGATGGAGTTTGAGCGACATCATCACATACAGCTGCGACATTTTCAGTCGATCAACCTGGTCGAAGGCGCGTTGTTGTCTTTATAGGTACATCACTAACAGACTCAGTTTTGGCAAATTTGTCCATTAATCTCTTTACAGTTGACTGCTTTGTAGCATTATTGTAACCCCAAATTGATCGCAATTTGCGAACTGTAGCCGCAAAACTTTCACCATTTTGGTAAAACAATTTCACAATGAGAATGAGTTTGAGCGACATCATCACGTACAGCTGCGACATTTTCAGTCGATCGACCTAGTCGAAGGCACGTTGCTGTCTTTGCATCACTAACAGACTCAGTTTTGGCAAATTTGTCCATTAATCTCTTTACAGTTGACAGCTTTGTAGCATTATTGTGACCCCAAATTGATCGACCAAATTTGCGAACTGTAGCCGCAAAACTTTTACCATTTTGGTAAAACAATTTCACAATGAGAATGCGTTGTTCATTCGTGTATCGCTCCATTTTTACTAACCTCGTACCTTCTACTAGCAAACAATAACAATTGTTCAAATGTCAAACAATGACACTTCGAATGGCGCCAAATTTAAATCTTACTTTTTTGTTTGGACACCTTTTATTATAATTGAGAACAAAATTAAACATATCTTTTTGAGGCATATTGTTTAAAATGTCTTTTTTTAATTAATGAATCTTTGGCACGATCACGTGTTATGTTATAGAAAGTGTGCCCATAAACTTTAAATTGTACTATCATTGTAACAATATGAAATTGGGTTCTATGAGATATGACGTCTTAAACGTGGAAATGCAATGTTTTCATAATTTTTTTGTCCTGTCTCTTTCGTTCTTACCAAAACCTCCTAAATCGGCTCACGGCAAAATTTGCTGTGTATAAGTATATAGGAATTTTTTATATTTTTTTTTAGTCTTTTCATACCATCTAAACAATAAATGTAATATAACGTACTCCAGTTAATATCCTTTACATTTAGAGACGTTGTATACATAGCTCCCGTATTCAGTCAACTTTAGGTGAAATTGTGCTCGACCGATGGTTTAATGAACACGCAAGCAAACTGACTACATATATTGTTGTCGTACGAATAATTTTCTGCATTATTCTCATCAGCCTTATTAACAATTCGAATTAAGATTAACATAATTTGAAAAATGAAGCAACAAACTGGCCATTTTCTTTTAACGCCACGCCATTTACATAAATTCCCTCCCTGGGCAATGAATGGAAACCATTTACAGTTGTATCGCACAGATCCAATTACACAAATCCCAATGTGATGAGGGAACATTTTCATAGAATTTCGATTAATAATCATTTTACGCACAATAAACTTGTAAAAATTTCCACAAAAGATCAGCGGCGGTAAAGCGTCGCCATCGTCAACACCATAATCATCAGCAACCAGTGCCAGAAGTGTTCAGTTACCACACACACATCACATCACATCATTACCATAATGATGATGCTTGCCAAGATGCTGCTGATGATGGTGAGCAGGCTATACAGGACTCACCGCCGAGCAACTAACAGCACAACATTGCCGTCGTTGGAGTTTTTGGTTAAGATAAAAACACATTTTAACACCACATCAAAAACCGCCGCAGCGGCTGCTGTTACCGCCATTGAGAGCTAAATCGTCATCACATGAATGAGTGCTTTCGTCAGAATTTAGCAATGCCATAATTAATCTTAACAATGTGGAAAACCAAAAGCAACCAGCGGCAGGAACAATGCAACTAAATTCTCATCGACGACCCACGGGGGGAAAAATTGAAATTAATGAGTGCCTGTCAAAGATACGATGTGTGATGTGTGACACATCTGAAGGAGCTGGGAAGAAGACACAAAAATACACCCTCATTATATACAAATTAGTATTAGAATGTCTAAGGTTTCAGTCGCAACACACAAAAGACTACAGTGGATTAATGAAATAATAAATTTAAGATGAAAGCGTCAGGGCAGGGGATGAATTGTAATCCATCCAGGTAGCTAGAATTAACCAAAAAATGTGCAAATAAATATGTATTTGATTTATTAGTTACAGAAGAACATTGAAGATCAGTTTTCCTACAATCATTGTGTTTTAGTTAAGAAAATTTTTATGTGGATAAATTGTTTTGGATATTCAAACGTTTTTCTTCTGACATTTCTTGAGCTAGCTAGTTTAAAGCAAGTCGCGGTGCCCACATAACGAATTCCTTTACCACATCTCTTAAGATGGACATGCACGCACGCAACCCTATAAATTGTATACATTCCATTAAATATGAAATCTCTTATTCGTACATTGTTGGAACCTTCTGCCATCGATTTTGATCCTATAATATATGGACCTTTCCGACATCTCCTACATTACTGATTTGTATTGGGTTTGCTTAATTATCTTGAATTCCTCGATATAGACTTTGGAGTTTAAAGCATGGTCCATAATTAACTGCAGTTATATGAATATGATAAAAATCTCCGAATGTATAATGCAATAAATACAAAATCTTGCTTGGAACAAGAATCTTGCTCTCTTATACAGAACTTCCTTTTTTATGTATAGGCATGAACTTGTGCATAATCCAACTAAGCTCTGTATTTATTAGGTGCGCAATTGTCGCTGCTTGCCAATAGATGGCGCCAGCTGAAAGTGCTAGTCGATTCTGCCGTAACCTAAACATCACGAGCCAAGCTTAATCATATGGTAAACATGCCGCCTCGACACACTACGGATTTTCTTTTGACGTCATATTCCTTTGGCTGTGTGAATATGTATGATTTTGTGCCAAATAATCGTTAAATGCGGGATGTACGAGGTGTGATCAAAAATAACCGTTATTTTCAAATTTCGTGAGTTACGCATGTTCGATTTTCGATTTTTTTTCTGTTATATTGGTACATATGTCTGTTATATTTGTTGACAATATCAACCATTTTGGATTGTCAGTTTGTTTTTGACAGATAAAAAGGTTAGTCGTGTTCTGGTGTGCTCTTCGATTTTTACTATTCGAAGAAATGGATCAAAGAAATTGTATTAAGTTTTGTGTAAAAAATGAAACTAAATGTGCAAAATATGCAAAAGTGTGTGTGGCGAGTCTACTATGAGCGGAACAAAGTTTCAATTGTGGTGTAACCGGTTTATAGAAGGCATAGAAGATGTCAACGACAATGCTCGTCCTGGTCACTCGAGCACGTCAACAACCGATGAAAACATTGAAGGAGTAAAGAAAATGATTTTGAATAATCGTCGAATTACTATTAGAGAGGTTGCTGATGATGTTGGCATATCGTTCGGCTCATGCCAAGCAATTTTTACGGATATTTTAGGCATGAAACGTGCGGCAGCGAAGATTGTTCCAAAATTGCTAAATTTTGAGCAAAAACAACGTCGCATTGACATCGCTCAGGAACTGTTGAACGTCGTCAACGACGATCCAGATTTCCTCAAAAAGGTCATAACAGGTGACGAATCATGGGTGTATGGCTATGACATTGAAACCAAAGCCCAATTATCCCAATGGAAGCGTCCAGAAGAGCCAAGACCGAAAAAGCAATTCAAGTTCTGTCAAATGTGAAGGTTTTGCTCGCTGTTTTCTTCGATTGCAATGGCGTGGTGCATCATGAATTCTGACCACAAGGTCGTACGGTCAATAAAGAATACTATCTTGAAGTTATGCGCCGTTTGCGCGAAGCAATTCGTCAGAAACGCACAGAATTGTGAAAAAAACAATCATGGATTTTGCACCATGATAACGCACCCGCTCACACATCGATGCTTGTGCGTGAGTTTTTGGCCAAAAACAAAACCGCAATCATGCCTCAACCACCGTATTCATCGGACTTGGCCCCCGCTGAATTTTTCCTCTTCCCAGAACTGAAGACACCGATGAAAGGAAAGTGTTTTGCTACGATTGAGGAGATAAAAGAAAAATCGAAACAGGAGATGTTGGCGATACCAAAAAGCGCGTTTTAGAAGTGTTTCGAGGATTAGAAGAAACGCTGGCACAAGTGTATTATATCCTACTTTAAAGGGAAGAAAATAGAAATTGATGAATAATTTTCTTCTTTCAATCGAAGAAAACGCCGGCTGAAGCTCATCGAGAGCTTCGAAACGTTTACGGAGATGCTGCTTTAAGTGAAACAACGTGTCGAGATTGGTTCCGTAGCTTTAAAAACGGGGATTTTGATGCTGACGACCGTTCGTGTGAAGAAAGAAGAAAAGCCTTCGAAGACATTTCATAACAGGTTGACGTAGATTGTTCAGGATTGTTCTTCTAAAATGTATGGTTTACACAGCTAATTTAACCAATTTATTTATTCGTCAACAATTTATTGTATCACCTTCAAAATATCCAGGATACAATAAACGTATCTTCAAAGTGTGCTGCGAATCACATTAAATCTCTTCAATCAATCCAGAGCGGTCTATTGAATTTAGTCAGATATCTCACTGTACTAAATCGGGCGAATGCGGTGGTGTAAAACTAATGAGCCAATGCATAGTAAGATGCTCATTGTTGTTTACAAAAACCAAGAATTGTCTGTCCTTAAATCTGATCTCTTGTTGTGAAAGGCTGCATGCAAACTTTCTGCCTTTTGCGAAAAAATTGAGTGTTTTTGGCACCAACCGAGATTTAATGAATCTGAGGCTCAAAATATCTTTTATAACAGAGTTGACCGACCTACCATCGGTTATGTCCTTAATCTTTTGCTGACGGTTTTTCAACATCAAATCTTGGATTTGATGGACATAACTTTCATGTAGAGATTGATCGTAGTCCAAGGCGCTCTTCGTCTTCAACTCGTTCTCGGTCTTCTTTGTTCATGACACTCGTAAACATTTCTTTATGCCAAAGTGTGCTCACTGAAGGGCTTCTGCAACATTCTAAAGGTTTCCTGTATGACAAACAAACTGTAATGCAATTCCTTTACTTAACAAAATCACGTATTACAAACTCACGTATTATAACTGTTTCTAAATATTGTTGATTTTATGCATTTGGTCTTTGTAGTAATAGTTGACTATATGACAGCTAGTCATATCTAAATTCATCCCCAAGTTAGCTCTTGATTTTAATAGCTGGCGTTCATCTTGCGTTATGCTCAATCGTTGCACTTAAAACTTTTCTATCATTTATATGACTTATGCCATTTTGCACTTTCAAAGTCACAAATCCATTAATCAAATCACAGTTTTGAAATCTGTGTGAATTCATTAAAAAAAAAAATGCTTTTACGAAATAGGCGTAACGAAGAAAAAACAGATTTTTGTATTTCCCTAGAAGTTTTACGATACTTTCTCAAACGCATCCCATGTCGTTAGCATTAGATTAAAAATGAGACAAGAAGGAAACAAACAGGAAATGTCACTTTACTTTCTATTGTTAACGTACTATTAGTCTCACTCCTAAATGTCATTAAGTTAGCATGCAAAAATTTGCAAACGGATGTGAAAAGTCACACATGTGCTGAATTTCCCAACGAATGAAGAATACTTTCGCCGTATCCAGTCATCACTCGCAGTCATCATGAAGTGTAACTGTTCGTTTGTCAAAAACATCATTAATTTTAAAATCCGAATTCAGTTGTTGTGTCTAAGGCATAGCAAAGAAAAGTGAGCCTTTTGTATTGGCATTCCAGATCCCCAGGATAATGATGCTGATGACATATCAACACTTAGGCTGTAGAGGCTGTTACACCTTCCTGTCAGTTATTTTTAAAGCAACGAAGTTTCATCGCTATTGTGTCTTTAGCGATATTTTAAAATCTGCAAAATAAACGATTTACTTTTTTTTTGACAGGCAAATGATGCCACCGACGCGATATCACTGCTGGCGCTGATGATTATGGTGATGTTACCATCATCTCTAGGTTTCAAGATGATGCTGATGCGGATGATGATGCGGAGCATCAAATAACATATGTTTACATATTCTTTGCAGGGGATGTTTTGCGCGTAATTTTCTTGTTGTTATTTCGGAAAGAAATTTTGCAACTCCTGTTGACTCACTGACGCTCTGCGGATATATGTAAATGTTGCGGCTCACACTCTTACGCTTACAACGTTCCTTACAAAGTGTGAACATAGTGAATTGAATGAGTTTAAAGTGTGTTACTCTGTCAAAACTGTTGTTACATTGTTTCCATTCTCCCTTCGGCTCGGCCACTGCTTTGCACGCGTTTCCATGACAAAATGAATTCAAATTTCACTTTTGCAAAGATTATGATTTCTTTATTAACATTTATTTTTTTGCAACAAAATTATTTAAAGCTGTCAATATGTTGACGTTTTACAAACGTATTTCCCGGTTGATTTCTGCAAAGTGCTCAAAGTCGATATGAGCTAAGGGAGGGAGTGAATATATTTAATGTTAAGCAAATGCTGTCAATGACAGGTTTCCAACTTGAAAAATTATGTGTTACATTGTAAGTTTCGCAGAGTGGAAGTGATGATATTTGTAAGCTGTCGTCGAATGCCTGTTGATAGTGATGGGTTAAGGAAGTTATAAAATAAAAATTGAAAGTAAAACTGTTTAATGGTGACTTTTTCGAATAAAATAGTAATGTAATAGTAATCTTTCAAGCCCTTAAGAAATGATCGATTTTACTACAACACATGGATTGCTGTATTAAGAAGCTCAAATAGCTGATCCTTGAATTTATATAAATTATTTTTCTTTATTCATTTGAGAATAGTTCATTTTTATTAAGCCTTTTTAATGGTTGTAAAAAATAATTTAATGTATATGACTTCAAAGCTCGGTGATGCAGGTGTTATTGTTATTCAGTACTGCTGGGATAATTGCATCATGAATTGTGTTAATTTTTGTTCAAAGGCATTATTTTAATTATTAATAATTATTTTAATTATTTTAAATTAAAATTTTGAATTGTAAACCTGCTGTTTGCAATAATCCCAGTGTTGTATTTTTTAGCTTCACTGCCAAATACACTGTTGAATATCACCAAAAATATCAAATCCAAAATATAAAATCGTATTATTTTAGTTACAAAATCCAATTTTTTCTATTACGTTCTTACAAGAATTATTTGCAAATTGAGATTCATATTTTTTATTTATTCCAATATTTCGACTTGCATCTTCAGTCTTCATCAGGGAAAATTTATTCTACACAAAATGCATAAAAATATACGTATAATGATTTCATCAAACAATATTAGGTGCGCAACTAAATTCCAGCTATTTGTCAATAGATGACGCCAGCTGTCATAACCTAAACGTCATTAGCCAAGCTTAGGCATATGGTAAACATACCGCCTCGACACAATAGTAATTTTCTTTTCATATCATATTCTTTTGAGTATTGATTTGATGTTGACGCCCGTTCGTGTCAAGGCTCATGACGTTTAGGTTATGGCAGAATCGACTAGTACTACAGCTGGCGCCATCTATTGACAAATAGCGGGGAATTAGTTGCACATTTAATATTTACAAAATGATGTTGCTTAACATAAACTTAGTTATTAACTTCATACTAGAATGTTCTTATTTATATAACAAGTGAAGAAGAGATAACCATAGATAATATATATGTAATCGGTGTAAAAGAAACAAACATAGCTTACTATCGTAAACGTAATTCTAGAAACTTCATACTTACAAATAAAGAGGGAAAGAGATTACAGACGTGATAGTTGAATATTCTGGGAGTGGTCTTAACGATCTTTCTAGAATATACACTTAGAGAAATTACACTAATATACATATACTACAGATGGTTCTTAGAATAAAATTTTATCAGTCTATCAATAGATTATAGATGGATGGTATTTGACAACAGTTTAGTTTCATAGTATTTCCTCGACTGTAAAATTTTTTGCGATATTATTGCAATTTTGTTCCCAAAATATCAAAATGTATTTGAAGTATAGCCGATTATCGATTGGTAACATAGGGTTAGTTAGAATCATTTAGGTAATTTGAAAATTGCCATAGTTGACCTATCATTGTTATTATATGTGTGATTACAGTGCCTATTTTTTGTTTTTAATAGTATTATTCACTTCAGATTTGAAAATTATGGTGTTTTGGCGTCATAGTTTGAAAAAAACTTATTTTGGTGAAAAGTGGCAACCTTATAAAATATTTGTTTTAAGTTTTAAGGCGCCACGTTGTTCAGTATTTTTATTTGAGCCATCAAAAGTAAATGAACTCAGCGAATTTGTAAACATAAAAAAAAGATATTTGGGGGAGTCTGCTGCTTTGTTTACGAACGTAAATTAATGAGTAGCGGAGTTTAAACAAGGCTGCCAAGACCAATACCGTGGTGGTCGACCAAATGAAGTGGTATTAAGTTAGCTATTTCAAAACGTGTTATGCATCGTATATTGACCGCAGATTTGAAGATGACGAAGTTGTGCTCCAAATGAGTGCCGCCCTTGTTTTCAATAGAACAAAAACAGAGAGTTTGGTGATGTTTCAGCGCTATAATGAGATAATGAGACATGGGTCTTCCACTTGATACCTGATACAAAGAAACGGTCAAACCAGTGGAATGGGAGAATCGTGTCTAAAGAAGCGAAAACGGCTCTATCTGCAGACAAGGTCATGACGTTTGTTTTTCGGAATGCGCATTGAATTATTTTTATCAATTATCTTCACAAACGAAAAACAATCAAGGACGAATATTATGTTAATTTATTGCAGCATTTAGATAGTGAATATATGGAAAAAGGCCGCATTTGGCGAAAAAGAAAGAGTCGTTTTATCAAGACAATACTCCAGTTGACACATCCACTATTGCGATGACCAAAGTTGACGAATTAAAGTTCAAATTGCTTCATCAAGCACCTTAATCGCCTGATTTTGCTCTCTCGGACTATTTTCTATTTCTAAATCTGAAAAAAATTACTCGGTGGTTTTCTTAGTTATGTCGGCTAGTTTGGAGACCGCCCTCATACAGGACATTTCAAGTAACTAAGTTCGGAAATTGTAAAAAATTTCAAACAAGTTCTAGGAATTCGATGCAAATATCAGAGCGTTTGTTTTTTGTACTCAGCCACAATAAAGCAAGAATATATCTTCCGAACGACAACTAATGTAGCACAACTAATGTATTTCATAGTAATTATAACGGATTTCAGATTTTCTGTTGTTATATCTTATATCTTATATTTTTAGTGAAAGAAGAAAATAGAAAATTCGTAGGTTTAACTAACGATAATGTCTAAAGCTTCGTAGAAAGCTTCAGTGAAAAGCTGTGGCTTTTTGAAAAAATTATAATTGTCTATTTGTAAATCCAGTATTTCTTGGTGCTACAAATATGAATACCAATTTCATATACTTTGTTCCACATTGTGATGCAGGCCGTAAAAATTAAAAAATGGACCAATGTCTGCTTTCAATTCGCGGGCTTTTTGCCCGCTGGTTTTATCCTATCGTAGTTTATGCGAAAATACGGAACCCATGTTAGCAATTAATAGCTTCCTACAAACAATTTCTAATTTAGCTTTCCTGGGAAAATGCGTGTAACTATTTTGATCATTCGCTATTTGGGTAGAATCTGGTAGCTAAAAAGTACTTGAAATCATTACATTCCCACTACATGTGCTCGAATTCCCTTATGTGCATTATTTATAATACATTTACAAAGTAGAACAAAATTTATTATTGTTATAATAATTACATTGGCGTGTGTCATTATCATTATAAGCAACCCAAGCAAGTTTCACAATGACGGAGTTTGTTTTTAATTTCATCCAAAACAAATCATTAATCAAAAAACGGTTACCTTTTGTTAAAAAAATTAATTTCAATTGTAAGAAATGAAAACAACATGAGCGACCGCATAGGACGGATAGCGTCGAGGCTGTATCCTTATATATCCTTTGCGTGCAACAAAGACACCTCAGGGATCAGATGGATGAACCCACACACGCGTTCTGCTCACTCTCTCTCCTACACACACTCATTCATTGTCATATTGATTCAACAGCTTTCTCAGGATAATGAAACCACATACGACTGGCTGACTGCCTTTGACACATGCCGCGAATCACGAGGGGCAGGGGATGGAAAAGCGGAAAACGGGGAAAAACATTCATTTTTTTTATTATTCATATGAGCTGTTGGTTGATCCCAGGTCGTTTTCACACATTGTATATGTAGATCTAAACAAAGCGAAAACTTGTTGTGAGTGTGATACAAGTCGAGTGGATGGATGCAGTCAACACGGGGACTTGGCACGCCAGGCCAGGCAGCCACCCCAGCCATTAATCTAAACATCTTTGGCATGAGCCACCACCATCTTTAACTCTAGCACTGCTTGCCACCACATAACCTTATCCTGTAGGGAAAACGATTTAAAATGTATTACTATACTTATGCCCTACACCCAGAGAATGCGTTGATATTAACAAAATTGGTGATGTTTACTTCTCTGCCAATAAGTGCGAGAACTTTTCCGTCCTTTATCTTTTACGCTTGTGGAAAATATATTATCCATAAGGCTTCTAGACAATTTCTGAAAATTTTACACTTTAAGAATCAAAGTAATGAACTGAAAAACCGCAGAAATTTCTTTTTAGTTGGCATTGTTTTTGATTAAATTTGTACAAATGTTGGCTGAAAACTGCAAAAAACGAGAAAATACTTCGCATCGTATTCTCCCAAAGATTGAAAATATGGAGATGTTTTGATATTTCCTCATGGTAATTCTCTCTCGTTGTTTATCAGCCGGTGTTACCCAAGATTCTCCGCCATATCATGAGAAAGGTAGCATCAGCGCCAGACAAAGCAAATTTATTTCACACCCAGATATTGGTTTGGCATTAAATAGTTTGCTTTCTCCATAATCAATAACCCCTCCCAGATTTTAAGATCCTGTTGGGTGTGTTGACAATGGATTAAAGATGGACAAAATCATCTGCCGTTTTAATATTATATTATAGTTGCCTACATGCACGTAGCGTCACGAAATCTTCATTTTCATGTTAAAACAATATCTTGAATTTGTCCCCAAGTTGGTCATCAAACTAAATTTTCTATTGCATTCCCAATTCTAGAAATGACTGCAGTAACATTTCACAGTTTTTGGCCAATGTTATCTATATCCTCGACAAAAAATAAGTCGAATTTTGAAATTTCGCGAGCGATTATTATTATTTTTATATTGGTATACTCGTCTCGATGATATGTTGACGGTTTTATCCATATACACATAGAATGTTTATTTTGTTTTTGAGAGGCATAAATAAGACAAGTGTTTTGCGTATTCGCCGATTCGGTTTTTATCTCCTGAATCATTGCAAAACTCCCTCTTTTCATGGGTCTCTTCAACCTTAGGGACAGGAAAAAGTCGCAGGAGACCAAATATGGTGAATACGGTGGTTGAGGCATGAAACGGTGTTGCTTATGGCCAAATAACCTCTCACAAGCAATGATGAGTGAGCAGATGCATTATCATGATGCAAAAACCATGCATTTTCTTCCCCACAATTCCGGGCTTTTTTTTCGTATCGTTTCACGCAAACGGCCCATAACTTCAAGGTAATACTCCCTATTTACCGTACGACCTTATGGTAAGGACTCCTGATACACTACGCCATGGTAATCGAAGAAAACCTTGACATTTGATCGAAATTGGAGTGCTTTTTTTTTGGTCTTGGCTCTCCTGGACTTTTCTAATGTTACGAATGATAAAATGCTTTAACGATCACAAAACTTTGGTTTGTCGAATACTTTCCCATAATAAATTTGCCACGTCTCTACTTCACGACTCCCAAATATGAACTGTCAAGACTAATGTTTACCAAAATGCTGGCAAAACAAAGTAGCATACCTTCCCGACGGACACCCTGTAGAATTATTTAGTCTTAGAAATCTGTTAAGATTTAATCGAAACAACTATTGAGATGAGTCAAACTCTATTAGTTGATTCGAATTTTGATTCAAGGCGGCATATACATTAATTTCATTAAGAATATAAAATCCGCTACTCAGAGTACTGTTTTTTGCATAAGAAGCAAAGTGCCGAGGTATATCAAAAATATGTGTTCGCCGGAGAGACTTAGGAGGAATGTAAAATGAAATCCGTGCCTAAAGATTAAAGATTAACGATTAGAACAGTCGATGTATCCACCGATTATATTAAAAACAAATAGCGCTGTCTGGAAGTTGCGGCGATATTCTAATGTCTGTAGCCTAAGTAATAAGCATTAATAGGAAATTTACAATTTATTTAATTTCTCTATTCACATATAATGTACCTTATATTAAAATGTGACATTTTTTGTAAGATTCCACTAACATTTTTCGTCGGGCATATGTGCTTCACACGTCGCTGGCACTTTTGAATGCTAAAGGCGTAAATTACATGCAATTTTCCAGCGAAACGTATGCAAATCGTTTTGTTTGAAAAATGATTGTCTAACATCAGTATTTCCGACCTTCCGCCAGCGAGAGAGTGATACGCATTATCACTGTCAAAATCATTACACTTTCCTTTTGTCACAGGAAACGCCTGTTTTACTTTAAAATCCCAAAGGATTTACATGTGATGAAAATTCTTTAAACTATATTTTCCCACTAGATTGTGCTACGTTTTTCCTTTCTTTTTTTTTTTTTTTTTGTTTGCAAATAACATATGCAGAAAATCTGCATATGCGTGAAGTATTTGCGGAAAATAAGCCGTATATGGAGTTAGCTCGCTGGCTTTTGTTATGCTGCTCTATGTTTCGTAATCACATATCAGCTCGCCAGACTATGGGCTGATGCGCGTGGCCTCATCACCCATTGATTGATGTTATGATGAAGTGTGACAAATACAATTTTTTTTTTTGACTCATCTCATTCATATTTAAACCTCGCGACCTCCATTGGGTTGAAAATATCTCCTCCTCTCCACCTTCATGATTGATTCACATATGCATATATGTGTCATACGAAGGGTGGGGTGGGGGTAGGGTTAATGATGAAATTTCGTACAAAATCCTTTATTTCATCTTCATTTTTTATTTATACAGCGACATTGGCACACTTCTTTTGATTGAGTTAACGATGGTATTAGGACAGATTTTGGTGTCATATCATGTGGTTTAACTTTTTCAACCATTAACCTTCTACTATTCACAACCCTTGATCGGGTGTGGATGAACACATGTTAAGGGGTGATGCCACTCGTTGATGTTACATGTTGCTTGCTATGTCATTTTGAAACAGTTTACAATTTTCCCAATTTATTTTCTGGGTGGAAATATTGTCATTTATTATTTAAAATGAAGAGCGAATTAAAGGGTGTGTTGAGATTATAACAATTTGTTAGAAGGAATATTTTAACTTAGCTATTAGTAAATCTAACATATTTAACATGTGCACATACGTGAACTATGGTTTCCATCGTCCAGACGAACTTCTTGGCAAGTTTCCAAAATGTAACTGATTATAATATTACAAAATGTTTTTTTTTTTTTTTTAACGTAATACCTTCGACAGTGTCGACAAAAGTTTAAAACTTTAAAAGAATTGCAAGTTTCTTTAAAACGACAATATCAAAATAATTCTAATTTATTGAAATTTGTTTCCTTCCACTTCCGAAAAACTACATTTATGCCAACGAATAATCCAATCATCAACTCAGTTTTCAAACACTTTTTTCAGAAAAGACTTCAGTTCTCGCTACGAAGTGGTAATTTATGATTTGAAAAGAGAATAACAAATTGAGCCGGAGCCCATGTATTGATTTTTTGGCCAGAAATACAATCACAATCAAAGCCCTGTGAGATCTATTTGCACTATTCTGACATTTTCGATGAATTATTATTATTTCGGCATTATAATGCGTTTGAAAGAATACGCATTATAATGCCGAAATAATACTTTTTATTTACCGAGTGCAAAACAACGCCACAATCAGTCAAAAGAGTCACGATTTTTGATCGAATTTGAGATGATTTCGTCTCAGTTAGAGGGCACCGTGGAAATTGACTCGTTATAGCATACATTTCGTGATTTTCACACGATTGAGTTTTTGAAAAACGACAACAGGTTTCATACCAAAACAATCGTGTAAAATGGTACAATTTGATTCGTGAAACATGGAAAAATCAGCAGTTATCTGTCTTACACTTAAACGACGATCTTCATTTTATCGATCTTAACTTTAGTTTAGGACGTTAACGGCCGATTAGAGCGAAACAGAGCCATTTAAAATGCACCGTACCACTGATGAGCACATGCTTTTTATAAAGTCGATTTATCTAAAGCTTTCGGCACATAAAATTTCGTTATAAAAAATTTCGTGACAAAATTTGAGAGAAAATTAACATTTTGAAAATACAAAATAAAAGATATTATCTATGACTTCAAGCCGGATAAAAAATACGTTGTTTCAACCTTTAATGTATATTTCGTTGTGTAAAAGTATTCTTGATAGTCGTGAAAATGTCCGCATGTCCGTGTTAAAAGCACGAAATGGGTTGCACTGCTTAATTTAGAAAGCTGAAATTTGTATAAATAGTTTTACATTATCATTATTTATTATTGATCATGTAATAATATATAATGATAATGTAATAATATTTATAAAAATGTTGGCCACCTATGTTAAGCCCGACTGGCCAAATTCGAAATAAGGCAAATTCGACTCTGTCATATAAGTACTGGCCTCACCATAATGGCGGTAATGTAGAAATGATAGAAGAAACAATAAAAACTCATATAAGAAAACCATGGAAAAAAACAAATTTCTAATAGAAAAACGGGTAAAGTCAAAGTATTACGAGGGCGATCCCAAACCTAGCCGACCTAACAAGGAAGACTTAATAAAGTTGGGAAACATTTTGTTATTTTTTTCAACATAATCTCCTTTCAGCTCGATACACTTTTTTCAGCGATATACCCTGTTTGTAAAGGGTGGGTGGGTAGTTAAGATTAACGGCGACTATATTGAATGCGTTCTTGTGTATCATTTGATTTTAACTCGTGAACCAATTGCATCTTATATGGGAAAAGATGTAACATATGTAAAATTCTTTGCAAAGACTGCCTAGACATCTCTAACTGCTGAGAACGTCGCCTTGTTGAAGTTTTGGGGGTTTTCCTCGATACTTGCTTGCACTCGAGCAATGGCCACTTCATTTCGAACTGCACGAGGCCTTCCAGCACGCGGAAGATAACAGAGAGCCCCTTGTTGCCCAAAACACAGAACCCATCGGTAAATTATTGGAGCGCTAGCAGCATTTCGAACATGAAAGAAATTTCGATATGATCTGAATAATCGAATGCTGGCTTTCAAAGTAAAATTGAACAACTTTGGTTCTTTGTTCTGTGCTGAGCCTTTCCATCATAAATTTCCCAAGTATTATTTAGTTAATTCCGTAAAGAGACAAAAAAAAAAGACAAACAAAAAATGTATTCACTGATCAAATCTTAACGTTACTTATGCGCCACCATATAGTAAGAATCGTCAAACTCCTTTAAATAGCCATCAACCACATCTTCGTTGTTGGCAAAACTTTTAAGACTGAGGCATTTTTTTAAGTTTGGAGGTAAAAAATAGTTCAGATGAACCAAATCTGGAGGTAAAAATGTACTCATTAAAAAAAAATCCTTACATCTCATGAATAGGAGATCTTCTCACATTCTGTGAACTTCTATGAATTCCATCATTTTTAGACTCCTTCAACAGGACCAGGACCTACAGTTTAACTACGATTCCGAGTGTCACAATTTGAGTAGCATTTATAAGAATTGTCAATTGCCCGACAACACGAAGTGTTCGGCAGACATATCGTGATGGGTGCCGCTTAAATAATGATAGGTGGCTGTTTGCTAGATTGAACCTGCGATCATGCGGACGATAGTCGCGACTACTATCTGGTCTCGAAACGGCCTTCCACAAAAAATGTAGTCATAAGACGGTTATTTCATTTCATCGGAAGATGCCCCTTTTTAAAAATTAATATACGATGGTAATTCCCAACAAATTTATATACATTTCTAAATAATTGCCCTAACTGTGGTTGTGGTTATCAACTAATTTTGAAAATACGATTTTTTTACCGGAAAATTAAGATAAATAGATATATTATGTACGAAATGAAGATGTTTTTGACACGCCCATTTGGGTCGGGTAATTGTTCACGGCCCTATAGGCCGCAGGTTCCGCTGGTGGGAAGATAGTTCTAGTATGAAAAACCCTACACATACAACGGCAAATTAAGCTCTGCAAAAACAATGTTTTTTTAATTCATTTGCCACTCTATAAAGGTGTTTTTCTTTATAGTTGTTTAGATATCCCTGGTGTTAGTCGTGCCAAAAACGTCCTTGTTTTTTTAATCAAATTCTAGAGACAAAAAAATCAAATTATGGACCAACTTCGCATCCGTATACAAATTTGGAAACTCTAATCCAAATTTAAATACGCTTTCTTATCATTTAATCCAACTTTTGACCCTAATGTGTAATAGGGTAGAATTGTTCGATTTGCCTCGAATTTTGGGTACATTTTTTGAATCTATAATCTATCCTTAGAATGCTTATGAAGTATGAAGAAGACAGCATTTTGCCCATCTCTATATCTATAAAAGTAATAACAATAGTCAAAAGTTAATCCAAAGCATCAGACTGTATTGAACTTTTCGTCATATCGCATTTTCATCAACATCTTACCTAACGACAAACAAATATAGTAACCCCCGGAAACTTATTCTCTGATTTATAAAATTTGCTATTCTCCTGTCTCTCCCAATGCCAATTAAGCTTACTGGCCAACCTCTTAATCAACCAGATCAAACAACCCATGTCTCTTGAAAAATATCATACAAATGTAAAAAAACATGTAGAAGAATTAAAAATTTGCTTTATAATGATGCGACGATAAGGACGATGACAATATTTTCCTGCCGTCCATCACCACTTTGGGCAATTTTAAAATGCGTTTGACGAAAGCCAAAAAGAACTGCCAAATGGAAAACAAATTCATCGAAAATGAAAATCTCATGAAAGATTTTCATTTACTGATTGCAAAAAAATGAAAAGGCCACTGGTGATGGTGTCTGTGTGTGTGCGGATTTCCTCGACTTGCAATGTTTGTCAGTGGGCTTAACGCTTTATTGGTTTTTGGTGGTACCATGCAACGTGAATAACCTATTGACAACCGCGCAAGGGCCCGAATAAACATAAAGGGCAACAAAACGACAACAAAGAAAGGATATGAACAGGATGTGGATATGGAGGATGTGGTACTGACACTGGTACTTGTACAAGCTAATTTGCAAATAATATTCTAAGCATATCACTATAAAGAAAACAACAACACCAGGAGATATCCAGGATATGCATGGATAAGCATACGTCATTCTCACATATGTAAATTTTGTGGGTTGCGATGTAGCGTATTGGCGGAAGGGAAAACATCTTGATGGCCTATTGTCCTCGAATTTTGCAAATTGCAAAGTTTTCGCTTCGCCTAAATTAGATTTAAAAATCCTTATGTCGTGCGTCTGTGATGCCTTCGTTTGTCTTTTGTGTTCCTTCTTTACGGTTATTTGATTTTTGTACATTTATTTAAACAAATTAAGGTTACATTTTTCTGTGCCTTTTCTATTGAGTTTCAAGAGTTTAAAATGAAAGAATTTACCAGTTATCTCTTTGTATCACAGTGGGATCAATGTTGATATTGGTGGAATATACTGGATCTTAATACAACTGTACATTTCTATAGTGCATATGCATAAAAGTTGATTAAACAGAACCTCTTTTAGGTTGTTCTATGTCAAATCGAGGTTTTTTGAGACAATTTCATCTTAAAGAGATATTTTATATTTTGCAGTTATAATAATTTAAAAAAATTACATTTTGGAATATGAAACAACTTTCTTTCCATTTAAGGAAAATTTCGACGGTTTCTTGTGGATACTAAATTTTCTCCAGTATCCAAACCACAGAAAAAAAATTATTTTTATTACGTTTAAACTGTACCATGTAGTGCTCCAAATCGGCAGCATAGTGACGTTTCTTCTGCACGATTAAGAAATGCGGTACCCATTGGAAAAACGTTTTCTCATACCCAAATTGTATGCAAAGGAGTGAATACAGTTATCTCTTTGTTTTATCAGTTATCTCTTGCGACTCTTTCGTTTATCGACAATAAGTTACATATTTTCAAAGGTTCCTGGTGTAATCACTCCTACTGGAAGCCTACTGCTTTCAGCGTCATTGGTGCCCGTACGACCTTGTTTAAAATCGGGAAGCCACTGGCAAATGTTTGTTTTCTAAGGAGAAAAGTCGCCATAACACTTTTCAACTTGCTGAACGGCACCTTTTCCCATAAAGGAGCTATGTGTAAACAACATAAAATATTTTTTCATCGTACATAAAACATCAAAAGATACGATACTTAAAGCATTTTTCTTCTGACCTTTTATTCGTTGATTACCTGGAATGAAGAGCAGTGAACAACAACTATTATATGAACCTTTTGGATCATTGAAAAGAACGGAATAAAGACAAATATGCGGAAAAAGTGTCATTTCACTTAGTAACCAGCTGATTCTTACAGTGACAAAATTGTTTAAATTGAAGTTCAAATTGCTGGCTAATCCACCTTCAAATTTAGTATTTAGGGTTTGTTTTCTGGAACAGGTTTGATAAAACATATGGGCGTTGTGGGAACTGGAGCCTATTTCGAGTTTATCGAGAAATCTTTGTAGAAAATAGCTTTCAGATTGTTAGAGATGCAATCGACATATTTTGTTTCTTTTGCATAAAATCAAATTTGGCAAGAAAATCTTCAGTTTCGAGTTTTATTAATCTTTCAGTTATTCGTCTCATTTAAGGTAAGGAAAGAAATCTGTTATTTTTTTTAGTTATTCAGATAGTTTAGAAATTGTCAATCACGACTGCCATGCAAACACCGAAAAGCTAAACATTTCAAAGTTAGGCACGATTTAATGTAAAACAACCTCTGGGACCGAATTTCCATCTACGAATTGCTATTGAATCCTGATGAAACTGACCCAGTTTTTAAGCGAATGCCTACCTGCTATGAACAGTCGTATTCGCATCGCAGTGAGCTGGCGCCAATGGTGGACAAGCCAGTAGTGATGGTCAGGAAAATTTTGCTGTGTGTTTGGTAAGGCTTGCAGAGAATCATTTACTATGAGCTGCTCCTTTACGACAAACAACTGTAGCGTCTAAAGAAAACAATCAAACAGAAGCGGCTAGCTTTATCCAATAGAAGGGGAATATTGTCCCAACAGTACAATGCCACGTCATACACATCGATAGTGAGTCGCCAGAAGCTCCAGAAGCTTGGTGTGGAGGTTCTTATGCATGCACCTTATAGTCCGGATTTGGCACCAAGTGATTACCATCTTCTCGTGTCTGTGGCGAATGGTTGTGCTGGTGAAAATCGATGCCTCAGTTTTTCACCAATAGAGACAAGGTGGTGCACAAATTGAAGATGACAGACCCTAAATTACCTCCATGCTCATTCACGACTTATGATCAGAAAATTATTCATTTCAGGATCGTCCTTATTATTATATAGGTATTAATGGACTGCTTTAATTCAGTCAAATTCTTTGGTTTCGTTTTATACGCCTCTTGTTTGACTTAACCCCTTATAAAAAAGTCTGGCGTAGTCAGATTAGGTGACCATGGCGGCTAGCGGAATGCGGAGTTTCTGGTTATTAATTTGCTTGAAAATTTTGGTTGGAGCTCCGCCATAATCGGGCCGGCTTTGTGCGCAGTTGCTCCATCTTCTTGCAACCAAATGCTGTTGAAACGGATACGTCTTTGGCACAATTCTGACTAAATAAAATAACAGTTTAAATAACGGTCCCCATTGACATTTGACAGTTGACAGTAGCCCTATATTAGAGAGGCATAATAGAATTACTTTCAAAATGACAATAAGTTGTCGAACGAAATGGTGCATATTTGATCTAAACCGAACCATTCTAAGTATACTAAATAAGGCCTTCAATGTCGAGCAAAGATATTTGGGTTTCTTTTATCGTAATTCTTAATAAAAGCACGAAACAAATCTTTTGTATTCGTTTCTACGAGAGTAATCTACATTAAAATTTTTTTAAAAGTTTAATATTTTAATTTAATTTACAACTGTCGTAGATTTATATTATTTCTCACAAGTTTAACTTCTCAAATATATTCACCCAATGTTCATCCAAATTCATTCATTCAAATTCACCCAAAAAACCCTGCAATAAAACTCATGTATCGCTATGATATCTACAGATGATATCATCTTTATTATACGAATCATTTTTGTCTATGTTAAGAATAACTAAGAATTCGATATTTCGGTCCTCTTCTTCTAAAATTGAAACCACGCTATTTCTGTCTTCGAAAACCCAATTTTTAAAAGATAAAAAAATGGCTGTTTTAAATGTAAAGCCGGTCTCAAACCTAGCCAACCTACCAAAGAAGACACAGAAAAGTTGGGAAACATTTCCTAATTCTTTCAACAACATCTTTTTTAGTCCGATACGCTTTTTCCACCGATATTCAATAGCTTCTATACCCTGTTTATATTAAGAACTGTCAAACTCCTTAAAATTTCCATCAACCGCATCTTCATTAAAAGGTTTGCCAATCCTTTTACCACCGACCGATTTTTTCAAGTTGGGAAATAGAAAATAATATGAGGGAGTTAAATCTGGCGAATAAGATGCGTAATGAAGCAGTTCGAACTTAATTAATTAATTTATTTGGTCATCGCAATAGTAGATGTGTGAACTGGAGCATTGTCTTGATAAAACAACACTTTCGTTTTCGCCAAAGGAGGCCTTTCTTAACTAATTTCATCACCTAAACGCTACAATAAATTAGCATATAATTCGCCGTTGATGGTTTTTCCTTTCTGAAGACAATCAATACAAATAATGACTGCAGTTAGAACCGTCTTCGCTTTCTTTGAATACGATTCTCCCATTCCAGTTCACTGCTTCGACTGTTCCTTTGTTCTTATTGTGTTAAAACACTCACTGAATGATCTATAAGACGCTCTATTGAAAGTAAACTCGGGAGCCATCTTCCGCACAGTTTTCTTATTTTCAAATCTTCGGTCAATATACGGTTTATATCACTTTGAAACGTCTACCATTTCAGCTACCTAACGCACCTTCAGTCGACGATCATCCAATAAAATTTTTTGGATTTTCTTAAGCGACACCTTAATTGAACGGCCACCACTTTTAAACTTTGCTACCCAATATTTTACAGCCGTAAACGAAGGACCAGGCTCCCCAAAAGTAGAATCTTGCTCGGCTTTAACATTGCTTGGACTGAGACGTTTCAAATGGAAATAACGGTGACCAATTTTTTTCATGTTTACTAATTCACTGAGATCGTTTACTTTTGATAAAATATTAAACCTCCTGGTGCCTAGGAACTTAAAATATATATTTTATAAGGTTGGAATATTTTACTAAAATATTTTTTTTCAATTCACTGACACCATCTATACGTCAGGTTGGCTAGTTTATGTAGGAATAAGTGTTCGGTTTGCCTCTACTTAATTAGCAGTACTAGGGTGAAAAGAAATCGTTTACCCGAAAAAATAGTATTATACAGTGAATGATTAAAGAATCAACATATGTGTTTTTTGTGTCGAAAAATTACGATTTTACCCAGATTGTTCCGCTTTTGCTCCAACGTGCTCGTGAACTTTAACATCCACCCATTCTGGTTGCTATTTGGGCGTTGTCTTATCTATGTTATTTGTTTTGCCAATTTTTTCCCCCTTTGATCATCACCAGTTGCAAAAAAAAGCCACTGCAAACAATCGCAAAAAAAAAAATGAAACAAAGGATTCGTTTTGAAGTGCCCGCGTAAGGTAAATAAAGTAAAGCAAACAGGGAGAAAAAAAAAACGACACAAGTAGTTTTTCATCAAATGCCATATGCAAACATGTTGTGAATTTGAATAAGATTTGAAAAATTCATTTCGACTTTTGGGAACTTTTTGCAATTCAGTCGTAAAACAAACGTGGATTTCGTTGAAAATGATGAACAAATGAAATGAAGTTTTCATTTAAGACAGTTTTCTGTTGAAATTCCTCAGGCAGTTGTTCCTTTAATAATACACCGGTTGATTTATTTATCTCTACAGTAAGTAAAAATTCTCTCGTTATTAAAAAATGTCGTTTGACGATAGCAAATCTGTGGAGATAACGAGAATACTTTGGCAGAACTAATTAAAAAGTATCCATGGTTAAAATATTTTCAACCTCTCCTTATAGTCACGACACCGACTCACTGACCGACAATTCCAATTTTAATTGTAACACTTTTCTTTCTTTGAATTTCAATAAACCGTGAAAAACATGACACCCGACATGAAATTATGTAAATTAGCCTCTGTGAAAACACCCACCGCCAGCACACCAACAGACTGACCAATTGCCCTTACCCTTGGTTTGACTAATAACCCTTTGATCCCTTCATTTATGTATTTTGTGTTAACACATTACATACAGGGTCTATTTCAGTGCCACTTGACCACTTTGTAATATTTCTATGAAATGAATTTCGAACAAAATTGTAAAATCATTGAGCGGACGTTTTTTTAAAAAAACCAATTTGTCAAAGGTTACGCCCCAAGTTCAAACTGACCATCTGCCATAAAATTGCAATTTACCCGTATAAGAAATGTAACAGCTTTAATTAAAATTTCATATTTCAGTGTTTTCAAATTGAAATATTTTGTTAGGCGTTTCTTAAATTTTTAATTTTCAACATGAGTGGACACTACATTTTGCATAGTTGGGGAAGGGGTTGTTTTTTCAAATTGACGATGATTAATGCTTAAGTTTATAGAAATTACAAATTCAACAGATATATGAATCTCCTGGCTGATGACAAATATTCCAGTTTGTATTGAATTTGATGAACTGAATGAAATCAAAAAAGAAACAGTAACGTAAAAGGGTTAAGGACACCTTTAAATATAACCTACTGTGTTAAGTTTCCAGAAAAAGGTACCGATGGCACCCTAATCATGTTGTATCAATTTTGATGAATTTTCCAATTCAAAAAAGAGTTGTGCAAAAGCGGCTCGTTATCGGTCAAAGGCTGTGATAATAGCGAATGCGGAAATAACTATCCGTCCAACAAGCTCTGAGGCTTTACAATAATAAACCCTGCTAGCATTAAGATGTGTGGGAGTAACCAGAATCATTTGCAGAGTTTCCCAAGCAGCTCGCAACTTCTGACCTCGCTTCAAGTCTTCTCTGCTAAAGTGAAAAGGCGACTAGTTGAGGAACCTAAATGGCATACTAACACCGGTGCGTCTTAGTCCAGTAGGTAACATCTGTTACCGAAACTCAACTCATACCAGCCTTTGGTCGTTGGCAACCACAACAACAGGATCGGATGCAGTGGCTTGATAAGCCGGTCACTTTAAATAGAAGTTATCGTAAAAACACACAAGAAAATAATGAAACGGAACCCCTCAAAAGACCTTGATCTAAGGATATGCATCTGGAATGTCCTCAGTCTTTACAGAGAAGATGCCTCTATCCGACTGGCGGATGTCCTTGATAAATACGAGTATAAAGCTGGCGTCACCGCAATCCAGGAAATGTGATGGAGAGAACGAGAATGCACTAGGTGAGACAAATGGGACATTTACTATAGCTGACACGCAGAAAGGCATGAATTCGGATGTGTATTTGCTGTGGGAAAGAGACTTAGACACCTTGTCTGCCGGTTTGGCCTCATAGGTGACCGTATATCCACTACCCGCATTAAGGTAGAATATTTTTTCATCACGCTGATCTGTGCGTATGTTCCGACGGAAGAAAAGGATGAAGGAACTAAAGGTATAAGTGCCTAGAAGAAGCACATGACCGCTGCCTTTGCTTCGACATTAAAATTGGTCTGCGATATTTTAATACCAAAGTAGGAAGGGAAGATGTTCTTAACCCAACAGTAAGAAAATCCTCAAGATGATATTGAATGATCGTCGGCTGAAGGTGCGTGAGCTAACTGAAATGATAGGCATTTCAAAAAGTGCTATACATTGTATATTAACCTAGTTGGGTGCCGTGCTTGCAGAGCAGAACAAAAGCCGAATTTGGCGGCAAAGAAAGTGTAGTTTCATCAAGACACATCCACTATTGCAATGACCAAATTACTAAATTAAAGTTCGAACTGCTTCATCACACATATTATTCGTTGATTGCTATTTTAAGGTGTTCGACAATTCTTACTATATACACTATGATTATCTCAGGAAGGAGTGTATCGAGCTAAAAAGAGGTTATGTTGAAAAATAAAGAACATTTTTCACAACTTTTTTGTGCCTTCTTTGTTAGTCGTTGGTCGTTGTTAGGTCATTCCAAATTACTGGTGATTTCGCTGAGTATAATGGAAAAGAGTAATACTATAGCAGATGCTACTTATCAGTAATATAGAGCACATTTTTGGCGACATAAATGGAGTTGGCAACATTTTAATCGTAAAAAGTATCGAATTGCAGCATATCTCGGAAACTAGATCTGGGCCAAAGAGGCTAATAGCTTTTTTTTTTAAATTCTTATTACCGATCTTTAATCTAATACGATTTTTGTTCTATTCCAAGATCGTTTTTTCTATTAACAATTATTTATTTTTGCTAACAGATTTACGAAATTGATTATATTGATTGCTAACCAACGAATAGTTATTCTGATATTCACCAAAATGTCATCTTCAGCCAGCTGTTTGTGCTTTCTCGAACATCATCACAACCTTAAGGTCTTAAACCTCTACAAAACAATTGAAGAAGTTAAATAACACTAGCCAACAATGTTTTGAATAAATATCTTTCCTACGGTAATTTGGTGGACTAAATTCGAAATTGGGTTTTCTCTATCACATCAGGTTTTCGGAATACAGAAAATTATTTTTCGTTTTTACATAAAAAATCATTAGTTTATTTAAAAAGCAATTAATTTTTAAAAGTGAATGGCATTATTTGAACGTCATTTGTATTTTGTTGGTTCGGTTTCACGTATTAGAGTCCAGCAATAGTCTTCTAGCATGCTTTTGTTCCAAAATCCTTGATAATTTCTTTCAATTTCCATTAAATCTTGGTGAGTACGCTCCTCTTGTTCATCGCTTACTAGGTTTTGTGGAAAAAATCTAAATGCGAATGAAGAAAATGCATTTTGATTTAATTTGTGATAATTTTCAATAACTCAGCAACAATTTGTCTGTAGTTTTTACTCTTATTGTTTTCAAGGAAACAATTTATGATGCTGTTAAAATATTTCCAGGCTGCATATTTTTTCTCTAATAAACATTGTGAAAAATTTTCATCATTCAATAGCTTCCTGATCTGAGGGTCAACAAATATCCTTTGATTTTACCATATAAAATTTGGGGAAAAACTGCTAACAAATATTTAAATGTTAAAACAAATGGATATTTAAATAAATAAAAAACATGCTTTGTTTCTGTAGTTAATTTTTTCCAAACTTGTAGACCAGTATAATTAATGCAATTAATTGATTTTATTTTCTTTACAGGTAATAACTCTCTTCAACCGTTGAAACTTAGTGACACATTTTTACGGTATGTAAGAATATAATTTTCATATGTTCAGGACTATAATATTTGTCACAAAATTTTGCGAAATATCTAAAGCAAACATCCTTGTCCACCACATATATCGTTGGAAATAAGATCTTATGATCATTTTCGCTCATCTTCACACATCGGCCATTAAGGAAAATAATAACCATAAATTTGAGTACCCTTTTCAAACTTTATCGAACATGTTTATTAGTTGAAACTTATTTGGATGGCGTCATAAGGTCATCGTATTTATTGTATTTTATTGCAAAATGAAGGAAATAACATTTTTGCTGGCAAAATATCGAATACACTGTCCCACAAAGTCTGTCATGTGTCATCAATCACCTCACAACACGACCATTTTTATTCTCTTCGGTGAGTGCTTTGAAAAGCAATTGGAGTTTCGAAGTGATTTAAGCTTTGAAACCCTTAGTCCTTAACCACCATATGTACATTAACGTAATGTTCCTTATATCCGTTATTTTGGGTGTTTTCCTGTTGAATATGACCGCGTGTGTGTGTCATAATTTCTCCTAGAACTTTCGCTTTTGCGACAAGAGAAAGTGGTCGAATATTTCTACCCTGTAGGTAAAGGCACACACAGGCAATTATACAAGGAAATGAAAAGCCATAAAAATCCTTTCCTACGGTGATTAGTTAACATATTCCCTTCAGTTTTCAGGATAATGCTCCAACAGATTTCGTATTTCTTTGTTCGTCCTGAGATTGAAAATAAATATGTGAGGGGGAGAGGGAGTAGAGGAAACAATTATTTATATAAGAAATATTATTTATGACAGCTATATCCTTTGTTTCTACAATGTGTGGTTATGTTTTCATAAATATGTAATAAAAATATTTTCTTAAATATGTTTTCTTGCTTCGGTTTATTATCATAAATAATGTTTATGCGATTTTGGCAGGATGAGAGTTGATAATTTATATTTGGAGAGTTTATTGGTCGTAGCCGATTTAAATGATTTGTTTGTTGATATGTACTATGAGAGTGGACATTGGCGATAATGTTCGAGACTAATTATGCATTTTCTTAGTGTACTTAACTCTGCGAGCTTTGTATTTGAATAGCATAGTATGTATTATTTGTATAGTACGAGCATAAGTATTATTAAGAAAAACAATTAATAGAAAATGCGTCTCATTTGTTGTGTTTAGTAAATTACACAAGACAATAACGATCCATTGGTTTTTACTTAAAAAATTGTGTAATCAAATCGTAAATTCATTCTAGTAAACTGCCTTACATACGAGGAAAAGCTGGGAAGAATATTCTTCATTTTTCAACATAATCTCCTTTTAGCTCAATACCCTTTTTCCAGCAATATTCAATAGTTTCTGTACCCTGTTTATAGTAAGAACTGGCAAAATCCTTAAAATAGCCATCAACCGCAGACTCCACCTTTTCATTGCTGGCAAATCTTTTACCACCGACCGATTTCTTCAAGTTTGGAAATAGAAAATAGTGCGGGGGAGCTAAATCTAGCGAATAAGATGCGTGATGAAGCAATTCGAACTTTAATTCATTAATTTTTGCCATCGCAATGGCGGATGTGTGAACTGAAGGATTGTTTTGATGAAACAATACCTTCTTTTTCGCCAAATGCGGTCTTTTTCCTCAATTTCATCATACAACGGTGCAATAAATTAGCATAATATTCGCCGTTGATTGTTTTTGGTTTCTGAAGACAATCAATAAAAATAATCTCATATGCATCTAAAAAAGTGAACTAGAGCATTGCCTTGATAAAACAACATTTTCTTTTTCAACAAATGCGGCTTTCTTTCCATAATTTCATCGCCTAACGGTGGAATAAGTTAGCATAATATTCGCCGTTGACGGTTTTTGGTTTCTGAAGATAACCGATAAAAATAATCCCATACGCATCCTAAAAAATCGGACAAAAACGCCATGACCTTGCCTGCAGATGGAACCGTCTTCGCTACGTTTATACAAGATTCTCCCATTCCAGTCCACTGCTTTGACTGTTCCTTTGTCTCAGGTATGAAGTGATGGATCCAAGTCTCATGCATGGTTATAAATCGACGCAAAAATTCGGCCTTATTGAAACATCTTCACGACGTTGTTTTTGCTCTATTGAAAGCAAGCGTGGCACTCATATTGCGCACAGCTTTCTCATCTTCAAATCTTTGGTTAGTATACGATTTATAGCACTTTTTGAAATGCCCATCGCTTTAACTAGCTCACGCACCTTCAGCCGACGATCATCTAATACAATTTTGTGGATTCTCTCAACCGTGACTGGCGTGGACACCTCAATTGGTCGATCACCACGGTGTTCGTACTGGCAAGTAGTACGGCCTCACTTAAATTCTGCTACCCAATATTTTACAGTCGTAAACGAAGGAGCAAACTCTCCCAAAGTAGAATCTAACTCGGCATTAATATTTGTTGGACTGAAACCTCTCAAATGAAAAAATTGAATTACACAACGGTGACCAGTTTTTTCCGTGTTTACAAATTAACTGAAATCGTTTACTTTTGATGGCTGAAATAAAAATACTAAACAGCATGGCGCCTTGAAATTTAAACTATATTATATGTTTTATAAGGTTGCCATTTTTCACCAAAATAATTTTTTTCAAACTATTGGCACAATCTATACCTCAGGTCGGCTAGCTTTGTTACCGTCCTCGCAAGCCAGGCCTTTTATTATTTCTTGTGAAATTAATGCAATCAAGAATTTTTTTAAATAAAAAAGCAAATTTAGATGATTTAAAATAATGTATTCGAATGATAAAACAATTCCCAAGACAACTTTTGGGGAAATGATAAACGACGCTGTCACGTACGTGGATGGCATTTAAATAATTTTTAAGTCTTAAAAAAGTCTTAATACAAATATATTATTTTCATAATGAATATAGAAAAAACAGATTATAAGAATTAAATGAAATTGTGTGGCTTTCTTAATATAGGAACATTTATCAGCTATCATGGTATTGAATTATAAAAATTTTAAAACAGATGAGAGATATCTGTTAATGAAAATTAAATAAAAATTAGGCATTTAGTAATGGTGTTTAAAGTCGCTACGTTGTTTAGAAGTTTTATTTGAGCCAAAGAGCGATAGCGAACGATTTTAGTGAATTTGTTAACTGTTATGTAATTCAATATTTCCATTTGAAAGATCTCAGTCTAACCAATACTAAAGCCGAGCCAGATTTTACTCTGAAGGAGTCTGCTTCTTCTTTTACTACTGTTAAATATTGGGTTGCAGAGTTTAAGCGAGGCCGTATGAACTGCCAAGACGTACACTGTAGTGGTCAACCAATTGAGATGTCCACGCCAGAAACGTTTAAGAAAATCCAGCAAATGATATTGGGTGATCGCCGGCTGAAGGTGGGTCGGCTAGCTCAAATGATAGACATTTCAAAAAGTACTATACATTATATATTGACCGAATATTTGGAGATGAGAAAGCTATGCACAAGACGGGTGCCGCGATTGCTTTCAATAGAACAAAAACAGCGTCGTGAAGATGTTTCAGTAGAGTGTTTGGCGATGTTTCACCGCAATAAAGTCAAATTTTTGCGTTGATGTATAACTGTGGATGAGACATTTGTCTATCATTTTACACCAGAGACAAAGGAAGAGTCAAAGCGGTGGACTGGAATGGGAGAATCGTTTCCAAACAAAACGAAGACGGTTCCATCTGTAGGCAACATCATGACGTCTGTTTTTTGCGATGAGTATGGGATTGTTTTTATTGATTATCTTCAGAAAAGAAAAACCATCAACGGCGAATATTATGCTAATAAATTGCAACGTTTATGTGATAAAGCTGTAGAAAAACAGCCGCATTTGGAGAAAAAGACAATGCTGTTTCATCAAGGCAATGCTCTAGCTCACACGTCTACTATTGCGATGTCCATAATTAATGTAAATAAAATTTCGAACTGTTTCATCACGCACCTTATTCGATACATTTAAGTGCCCTCGAACTATTTTCTATTACCTAGCTTGAATAGAGCTAAAAGGAGATTGCATAGAAAAATAAAGAAACGTTTTGTTGTATCTTCTTTGGTCGTTTTCGTGCCGCCCTCGTACTAAATACGTTTCTGAGGAATTTGATTTGCTCTCACGTTATCCTATGATTCAAATCCTAAGCATACTCCGCGGATGTCATTAACAGCTTCCGTTTCCTTGGAAATCTTGTAAATTTTTCAAATGATTTTAATTTTATTCCCAGCAACACGTATATTATGTTAGATAATAACACCGCGGTGGTCCCTTCCTCACAACAGATATTAATATTAACAATGGAATCGGTGAAGCTTGAGCCAGTTTCTCATATACTACGTAAATTTATCAGAAAAAACTCAAGCTGAAACGTAGGAACTTTAAACAAATTCATTCGGCATCATTTGCAATTGTTTATTGTCCGCCTGCAAACACTTTTATCAACTGTTCAATACCTTGGCAACACCGCAGGATACGCACAGGACCAGTAGAAATTTCACTAAGAAAATGCGCACTCTGTGGCAGTGCTTCCGACACAATGACGGCCATGTCCATCGCCTGCACCACTTCAACTTTTCCTATTGACACATGAAAGCTAATTGTGGAAAATGTAAATTAGAATATCTTATGACAACGCACACCTCGACACGTCTGGGAGCAACAAGATTTCAGAATTACTGCTAACAAAATAATTTAAATAATGCTCTCAAACGTTCTGTGCTGGACGAGCAGACGTTGTGGCATGAGGCATTGGCACCGCCAAAACTTCTTTTTATTACTTTTCTCTTTAGCGATGCGTGTCAGTACTCGAATATCCAACGCATTAGCGTGGTGATGGAGGAAGTGGTGGAATCTGTGCAATGCTCGTAATGTACGCTTGTGATAATGACATGAAATATTTTACGCTTCGATAGACCATGGCCACATTTTCTTGTTGCTCAACTTTCAATCATATTGATTTCGATTTGCGCTTCCCATCCCTTTTCATAAACCCAGTGGCTTTCCATTTCATTCGTTTGGATTTGAAATTGAGTTCCTGTTGTTATTTAAATTTTATTGTTATACAGTGGCGTTTGTTTTCCATTAATCTTAAGTGATATCCTGGCGTTTGTGTGTGGTGTGTGCAATGCCAGTACTCATCCTCATCCACATTTGGTCTGTCATAGTCGTGGTTGTCTCCTTCCCCTCCCATTGAGTTGCACAATTCAATTGTTTAAATATATTGACTTGTTTTTTAATACAGTTATGGCTTTCAATCACCATTATCATCATTGTCCTGGATGAATTCAGCTTGAAATTCAATTTTTATTCTGTTGTTACACATCGTTTGGGGCATTGTTTACCTGTTTTTACCATTTCGATATAGCGTACAGTATTTAGAGAATGTACCCTTAGAACATTTATGAAATTGTTACGCACTTAGGTGGCAGTAAAAACGGATCGATTATTGATTACACCATCCAATAGTAGTTTTCAGTACCTTTTTTGATATATCCATGAAAGCGCAGAATTTCTGTAATAGAACGTTGTAATACATTATTGATTTGTTTTTATTTTACCCGTTAGAAGAATTAGAAATCTCGAAGAATAAATAGTGGCCGGTACAAGTATTTTGACAAAAGCACAGAGCATACCTTTTGTCCATTATTTCTAATGTATTTAGGAATATTCTGGATATATTTGTTTATAAACTTATGGGTATTTGTCAAGGCAAAAGGGAGAACGTTACGTATTTCTGATTTGAACTACAGAAATTTAGTAAAACTCAACAATTATTTTGATAAATGGTAATGCAAAGAAAATTTCGCTAAATATTGTAATAACTTACAAGCACTAAAAGAAGCACTAACAAAAAAAGAGAATCATGTACAAGTATTCGACAAATTATTCCAATAAGTAAGAGCTTCTTTAGAATTTCAATTAACAAATTTTTAAATTTTCGCAGCTGATTTTTGTCCTTATTTACTGTGACAAATTTTGCATATATTTTAATTTTTTTTAGTTTATTTTACTCAGCAATAAATTGCCTTGCAACAGAAATTATATTTACTAACGATATATTAGATACGAATTCTACCCTTGTTGTTAGTCATTTAAGACTAGTGAAATAACTATTTCATACATTTTGCCAATGTGATAAAAATTTATTTCCAGTAAAAATTTAAAAAACATTAATACAAAAATTTATGACAGTTGAAGTAGGCCGCTACTTGCGTGTGTACACAATGTATTATATATAGTTAAAATGATATGGCATTAAAATACTTACATGACGTATCGAAAGTAGTTCTCAAAAAACATTTTCATCCGTTGAAAGGAAGCGCATTAAATAAAGTAAAAAATTATTTGATTCGCGCGATTTTGATGAACTTTAATTTCCTCACAACCCATGACCTTTTTCTCTTCCGTTTAAATAGAACTTGCGCTAATAATCAAATGAGATACTTGTCAAAATACAGAGTAATTCATTTATTGGTTTCAAAGCCACCGGTCTGGCAAGCCTGTCAGCTGTTAAGTAGCTGTCACCTGAAGTGTTATTTATTTAGTGACAGGTTTGCCATTTACGAATATGGGTCGTTTAACAACAGAAAAACGCGCAAAAATTGTTAGAATTTACTACGAAAGTGGTGATTCAAACGTGGGTGCTTTTCGTGCATTACGGGGTGATTATGGTCGTCATAATCGAACTACTGTGTAAGGGATTGGCAAGATTATAAAGAAATTTTAAGATACTGGAAGCGTTGTAGAGGCGGTCAGGTCTGTACATACGCACTGCCGAAAATGTTGCTTCTGTTAGTGAAAGTATGGCGAATAATCCGAATTTCAATTCAGAGTGCCATGGCTGTGGCTGTGATAACCCAATTTTTTTGGCCTACAATTGAAGATTGTGAACAGGACGATATGTGGTTTCAACAAGACGGTGTCACGAACCACACAACACGGCCGATTTGGGCTTTATGGCATGAGGAAGTTCCAGAAAGCGTAATTTCACGTTTTGGCGACGTGGCTACCAAGATCATGGGATTTAAAGCCGTTAGGCTTTTTTATTAGGCTACGTCACAAACTATGTTTACGCGAATAAGCCCCAAACATTGGAGCATTTGAAAACCAACATTCGTCAAGTTATCGTCGAGGCAGCACTAGAAATGTGCGAAAAATTGGTCGAAAACTACCTCAAAATGATTGACTGGTGCAACCAATACAGAGGCGGATCCCAGCATTATAATGACATAAAAGTTTCATCAAAATCATTGCTTTATATGTGTTTTATTTAACTTTAGTTTTGAAACCGAAAAATGGATAACCCGGATAATTAGTATGAGCGCAAAATCAAGACCTTGATATTTCATAGCTGTGGTCGGTGAGTTGTTATAATAGACGATGCCGTAAAAGGATTCGTCTGCGTTTATTATTATTTTTTTTTTACTTCTGTCTATTGTTGGCCATGGTTACCTCTGGCATTGTCAATTCTAAGCTTCAAATTTTCGATGATAAATTCTTGCATTTCTGGCGATTCGGGTGATGTTGGCTTACAATTCCCCCATCCATGTCTGCTTTGGACGTTACGTACCGACAAAACAAAAAGTCTAGCGGTGTGATATCACATAATCAAGGCAACGAATTCACCATGGCGAAACATGAAATTAACTGTTCAATGAATTGCCGCAATAATGCCACGATTTCATGAGCTGTCTGGCAAGTGGTGGCGTCTTGTTTAACCAAATGTGGTCAAGATTTTGAATCGAGCTAAGTATGTCCATAACGAAATTTCAAGTAACACTAAATTACAATTTGATGTGTTGTAAAGTTCCTTCTGAAGAAAGTACGTTAGATAAACAAAATCAAGTTTCCACGTATCCCATGAGAGTGCTATGGGAGAGCTTCTCACATTCAGTGAGCTTACAAGCATTACATTTTTAGTCCCACTCAATGGCACCTACAGTTCAAACACAACTTCGAACGTCACAGTTTGAGAAGCATTCATTAGGCTTGCCGAATACTCGACTACTCGAAGTGTTAGTTAGGCAGATTGAGTTGAGTTTTCACCCGCTATATATTTGATCGGCAAAGAATGCTCCATTTGGCCACAGCGGAACAAAATGTTGTTCTGTGACGTGGAAAATCTGAAATTGCGGATTTCTGAAAATCTGTGAAAATTTTGCTCGATATACGTTTTGTTGGCGGAGAATTCTGCTCTTGATCAAAATTGTCAAATATTTTTGCAGATAGTGATACTTTTATGCCATCTTCTTCGAAAACCCTGTTGTATTTCGATAAAATTGTTCAATATATTTTACAAGTTTGGTTTGTGTTCTAAACGATATCAATGTTTCTGAATTTTATTGTGCACAAATTCACAATTACAAGTGTTTTTACCTGTGCTCCAACCTTTGACATTTTAACGAGCGCGGTTATCTCGATAACAGAGGTGTTGTGGCAAACTTTGGTTTGCGTCTGTGCTAGTTAAAGACGTAGTTATCTTCACGGAGATGCTTTGTGGCCATATGCGGGATTGAAACCGCAATCATGCGAACGATATTGACGTATAAGTAAGCAATCGAATCAAAACTGTGTTGAATTTGGTTCTGTTTCATGTATCTAAAACAAAACTACATTTTGATTTCTATTTCATTTGGAATTTTTCAGTAGAAACTTTGGAAAATCTGGTACTAGTTATCTGAAGTATTGTTATTTTCCACAATGTATCTATCACCTTTTCCTATGCCAGGAAACAAAACTACATAAAGCTTCATTTCCGAATCAGATTAAGGAATGGCATTGCAAACAACTAACTTTCCATTTCAGGATATCTCCAACCAAAATACCTGTTTAATAGTCTCTTGATAGAAAAACGAGATCAATATTTATTGATAACGTATCTTTATTTATTTACATCATTGAAACCAAACCGACTTTCCGTGAAGTTCCCTGTTTCCACCATTTCAAATCGTGCAATATAATTTTATTGGTAGGTTGTTTCAAAAGGACGCTGTATTGATTTTTGTCTGGTCTGGTATTTTACGGTTCGATTTGAAATAGTCACAAAAAATGAAGCATGTGCTTCAAATGCTATTCAGCATTCAATGTATAATCCACAATTTTGAGCCCGCAAAGAATGCAAACTAAACTTCCTGCTATGTTGACTCTGGAGTCTTATATATATTTCTTTGTACAGGGTGTCCGTCGGGAAGGTATACTATTTTTGTTTGTTTATAATTTTTGATTAAATGAAAGAGAATGGATCTTATATTGATAAATGTTTTATTTAATGCAGGCAATTATGTATGGAATACAATATCAGATAAATGTCCGCCTCTGTTAACCTCACAAATGCCAGCTCTTTCGAGCACATTTTTCATTACATTTTCGCACAATATTTTGTTTGAGTTGCTCAAGCGTTTCCGGTTTGTTTGCATAAACCTTGCTTTTCAAATGTCCCCACGAAAAGAGGTCCGGAGCAGTCAAATCAGGCGACCTTGCAGGCCAATCAACACCACCATTTCTTTAAATAACTTGTTGTGGAAAGAGATCTCGCAGTAATTCCATTGTAATCCTGGCTGTATGCGATGTGGCACCGTCTTGTTGATACCACATGTTAATCAAGCCCGAAGTATGCAGTTGTGGCATTAAAAAGTTTTCAATCATATCACGATATCGCTCCTCGTGGATAGTTACCGTTACGCCATTTTCAGTTTCAAAGAGGTAAGGTCCAGTCATTCCTCCTGACCAAATTGCACACCAGACTCTCACTTTTAGTGGATGCAAAGGTGACTGATGAATAATTTGAGGGTTTTCCATTGCCCAGAACCGACTATTCTGTTTATTCACATATCCATCCAAATGAAAATGTGCGTCGTCACTCATTATGATTTTTCCATGAAAATCGGGGTTGTCATGGAAGAGCTGTAACATCCTATTGGCATATGTACGGCGGCGTAAATGGTGTTGTGAGAGAAGCTCTTATGCCAACTGAATCTTAAATGGAAACAAATTCAAATTCTTGTGCAAAATTGTGGCGAAAGTTGTTCCTTGAAGATCAAGCTCCTTACCAAGCTCCTGTTTTTAACACTTTCTTGAGCAGCAGTTACGTTTTCTATCAGCTACAGACCCTCTTTCTTCGAAATCATTCACTACACGATAAATAGTGCGTCTTGTTGCCACGTTGTTTCTCCCAAAAATTTCACATAAATTTCTCATTGTCACAGTAATCGATGATTGATTTTGATAAAATGTAAATGTAAAAATGTAAAATGTAAAATAAAATTTTAACGATTAAGCGCTTTGGTTCATCGAATATTTTTCCCTAATAAATTTGCCACGTCTCTACTTTACGACGGACAAACATAAACTGTCAAGACGAATGTTTACCACAATGGCGGCAAAACAAAGTAGTATGTATACCTTCCCGACGGACACCCTGTACAATACATTATTTTTGATTTCATTAAAGACGTTCATACATTATTTTTGATTTCATTAAAGACGTTCTCCTAATCTTATCCCTCTTTCTAAACTCCGGCAAATTTTTTTTTCTTTGCATACGGGAACGTGGGGAAGTACTGAATGTTAATGTTATGTATTTTATATTATTCCCTTGCTTTATCAACGGCAACAGAGTTCTTAATTTCTTCTTCATGGTTTTCCCCACAAACTGTGATAATGTACCAATTGAAACCGCAAGATTTTTGTGCTTGTTCTGCCTTTTTGTATTCCGTACATATAAAAGAAGTCCACACAAGAGTTTCACTTTAGTTGTTGGGCAGTTTTGAAAATAAAACATAGTTTTGAAAGTAAATTTCGCAAAAATGAAAATCGTACCTCTCGTATTGGTGACAGTATTTAAACTACTCATTTTTACAATAGACTCTATTCAAGGCATCGACCAAACAAAATTCTATAAATCGAACAAAACCAATGTCTATTTTATAGAGAATCTATACCAGGTGAAGAATGCAAATATCGACTGTCTTTTGTATTTTATTTGAATTCTATTTTATTATTTTAGAATGATTGGTTTCAATCACTCACAAAGTGTGCCCGTATGAATATGTCTTTGTTGACCATCGATAGCAAAGCAAAATCAGATGAGGTTAATAATTTGGTGATGAACAAATTTGGCAAGTCTTGTTCTACAATTGACTACTCAATCATTTTAACTTATATAATCCTTCTCCAGGTAAAAATGTTATTTTATGGGTTGGGGGCTATGCAGTGGGTCCTTCTCGCCAATATACCTGGGTTGCCACTGGCGAAGAATTCACTTACACTTTTTGGCATGGAGCAAACCCTGACTTTTATAATAAAGGTGAATACTGTGCTCAAATTGGTTGGGGTCCTAAAATGCAATGGAATGACAACAACTGTAGCGCCAAATTTGGCTACATTTGCGAGTATCGACGGGCAATTCCAGCGGAAATTAAGTGTCAGCAAGAGGAGAAAGAGGAGAATCAGAAATATCGAAATATTGCAATTAATTTTTATAACAAACATTAAATGTATTGTAAGAACGTGGTTGCATTTATATTAAATTTGTCATTTTTTGCGGGAGGTCTCAGCAGAATTTTGCAGAATTTCTAGGCATTCATATTTATGGTGAAACCGCTACAGGTTTACTCTGACTGTCGTGTCTACCTGCCGCTCAGACAGCTGGACAGACAGGCATGGCTTTGTGTTCTTATATATTATTAAATTACTTGAGCTCTAATATAAAAGTCCATTATTTTTCCGATAGATGGCTTTAGTGTTCTTTATTCCGCGTTGTATAAGTGCGTTAGAAATATAAGGTCTTGTACTCAGAGAACTACTCAGACAGTTTTGTGATTGTGATTGATGAAGTATTATTTGAGGTAAGATGAAGTAAGATGGACCCCAGCAAAGAGAAAATATGCCATATCTTGTGGTTTTTTGTCCAAAAAAGGTAAACAGGCAGGTCAGGCGGCTGAAAATGTGTAACAATCGTTCGGTTTTGGTTTCGTCTATTCCGTTCCCGTAACTTTGATGCCTGGAAGGCCAACTGCCAAAAATGTCGAAAATGTATCGCCAAGTTTGACCACCATGTAAGTACTGTTTCAACGGTTTGGAATTACTTCAATAAGTCTTGCTTGAAAAGAAGATGGTTGCCATATGATTTGAAAACTTTTTAGGCCGAATTTCCATCAGCGAATCGCTGCTGAATCGGAACAAAATGAACCCATTTCTAAAAGGGATGGTGACTGGCGATGAAAAGTGGTTCACTTACAATAACTACAAGTGAGAACGGTCATGATGAAGTCGCGGTGAGCCTGGGCAGACAATAGACAGACCATACTTGACGGTTGGAAAGGTTTCGCTGAGCACTTGGTGGGCTTGGCAGGATATGGTTTACTGTAATTTGCTCCCCTACGGCCAAATTTTTAATTCGGACCTATATTATCAACACGGGGACCGCCTGAAGGAAACAATCGTCCAGAAGCGGCCAGCTTTGCGCCAATAGGAAAGGAATTATGTTTCATCAGGATAAGATCAGACTACACATACCGATAATGAGGCGCCATAAACTTGGCTGGGAGGTTCCTTGGCATTCACTTTATATAGGGTTATCCATTTTTCGGGTTCAAAAGTAAATGTAAATAAAACACAGATAAAGCTACGATTTTGATGAAACTTTTATTTCGCTGTAAGACTTGGACGTTGCCATAATGTACAAAATACAACGTTTATTAAATGACCGCCTCTGGATTGCCTGCAGCAGTAGATTCTTTTTAAGGTAGTTTTCGAAAAAGTGCGGACCAATGACATCTCCAGACAGACCCTAATGCGCAACAAACTGTCACTTTTTCTAGATGCAATGGCTTTTCCACAATCACTTCTGCCATATGCAACAATTTTACTTGTTGACGTAACCACTGAGTGAGAAATGAGCTTCATCGCTGAATAGAATCTTGTTTTTTGTAGTTTGTATTTTGTAGTTTTTTTTTAAAACATTTTTGTTGTTAAACAATCCATATTCGTAAATGGCAAACTGTTCACTAAATAAATAACACTTCAGATGACAGTTATTTAACTAACGGCTTTCACTAAATAAATAACGCTTTAGATGATAGGTATTTAGCAGCTGACAGCCTTGCCAGACCGCCGGTTTTATAATCACTAAACGGATAATCCTGTAGTATGGACCTGGTACTCCGTGACTACCACCTATTCCTGACTGTAACAAATGTTTTCGTTGGTGAAAATTTTGCTTCAAGAGAATCTTGTGAAAATCTACTGCCCCAGTTTCTTGTCAATATGTGCGAGTATTTTACATTTTTCTTTCCTCTCTCTCTCCTTTGCTCGAGGTTGAGAAATTTCTCGATTTCGAGAAATTAATTTTTTTTTCGCAAAATATATTCGAAGTTGAAAAAGAAGTGAAATCACATATAAAAGCCTTCAAGTAAAGGTACAATTACATCCACTAAGATATACAATGACACAATATCTCAATGGTTTAATAGTGATAGGGTGCGCCAAAAAAAAGTCGTGGCCAAAAGTTTTGTTAAAAATGCTGTCACAAATGGCTTAAAAGTTTAAAGTCCAATTCTTTTTTTTTTTTGTAGTTTAGTTCATAAACTAATATCTAAAGTAAATTATGAAAAATAAAAAACAATTATAAATTCGATTTATATCATTGTAAGTATTAGTACTCCTTCAGGCAATCATAGGTAGAAATATGTATTATTATAAGATTATCAAATTTATTGTTTCGATTGGTTAGGAATTTACTTCTTATTTTTATTTTTTATGAGCTTAAGATTTGCCACACTGTTTTTTAAATCTGCATGCAAAAAAATTCTAATTGTTTTGAAAAGCTTCTTGTTCCAAAGTCATCGATTTTCTGCTCTTTTAGTTAGCTACTTCCTATCATGGGGTAACAGAGATATGGAAAACCAATTTCATCAAAAATTAATTGTTCCTTTCTAATTTTTCCATGACGAATAATTGAAATCAATCAAATTTTACAAACTCTCCTCCTTCTTTGCAACTAATCAAAATTCAATTTGCCTAAACAAGAAATAAGACCATAAGACGCAAAAGACCGTCCCATTGAGATGGGAACCAAACGATAATGATGACGAGGGATAAAAAAAGTTAAAGCCATAAGGCAATGAGAGCGGCAACGGTGGTGTTCAGATTTTCATTAACTCATTAAAATCACAATTTTCACAAATGAGGCGCAAAAATTTGACAAACTGCCTGGAGACAAAAAAAAAAGGACAAGTCAGCGGTAGTGAGGGTTTACCACCGTTTCCCAGAAGATAAACTATGACAATTTCTCATCAACTCAAGCGAGTGATGGCAGATATCAGTCATCTTTTCCTAACTAAATCTATTTTCCACAAAACAAAAAGACAAAGCAGTTGCTTCATATGACAACTGATGAATCAATTTTCGATGCGAACCATCGTTGGAGTGACAATTGAAAAATCGCACGGCTTTAAGCGAAACTCTTGTATTAAATACAAATCTCTGGGATTTGCAATGTTTGCAAACAAAACGACACACGGCGGAAATTTTCATTTCACATTCACTCTCCTCGACTTTGGTCGTGGTATTGTTGTCGTTATCCTTGTGCCACCAGTATCTATTTTTTTTTCGAAATTAGCAACGGACGGGTATGGCGTAACGCAAAAAAAAATCACAATTGTGTGCGAATTTAAAAAAAGAAAATCTGATCCTAGGTGGTGCGTGCCCTGGTTGTCAAATTTTGCAATGGGATTTATTAGGACAACATGGAAATAAATTGCCAGCAAATACACGAACGACGGGGTTAGTAAATAGAGGCGACGTCAACAGGCCGATGTTAAGGACTTGATGGCCGAATGCCAGAGCCGGAGTGATGTCGCAGGGGAGTATGTTAGTGCCATTCAATTTGTTTAAGTGTTTTCTATTAGGCAATTGGAATCATTCGGGTTTTGCATTGTTTGATAATTAAATGTTGTCGAAACTATTTCCGAATTTGAGCTTTTCCACCATAAAATGAAGCACGTCAAGCTATTATGAAACCAATTTTATAAAAGTTTATCCATTTACATTTGGGTAAAAACAACATTTACATTTGGTTGTGAATATTACAAACCAAAAATTGTATCCAAAGACAAGCAGTGCATCCCACAAGCAGTGTGAATCTGAAGCACTCTAGCAGAGTTCGCCAATTTCTCAACCACTTCTATAAAAATTTCGCCCCCGTCCAACAAGCATGGCTTGTGCTGTTAACAACGCATTAAAAGTTATGTGAAAATTTATTAACAAATTCTTGCGGATATCAATACTTGTGTGCATCGATACATTTTCTTGTACAGGTTTATCTATGGTTTCAAAACCGCCGCTTAAAGCTTAATTTCACGTTTCGATGAGGTCAATTGGCCACCAAGATCATGGGATTTGACGCCGTTAGCTTTTTTTCGAGTTATGTCAAGGACCGTGTTCACGCAAATAATCCACAAACATTACAGCATTTGAAAACCAACATTCGTCAAGTTATCGCCGCGATACCGCCCGAAATGTTCGAAAAAGTAACCGAAAACAACCTCAAAATGATCCACTGCTGCAACCAATCTAGAGGTTGGCAATAATCCATCCTTTGCCAAACTTTTGTTAAACGGTGACAGCATGAGTCTTAACCATGGTTGTCGTTCGCATAGCGACGAAATTCAAGAAGCTGATTGAAAATCAGTTAAACGAAGTCACAACAAGTCGTATTCCATGATTGGTTTTTCCACAATTCTGTGCGTTTCTGACGAATTGCTTCGCGCAAACGGTATAACTTCAAGGTAGTATTCCTTATTGACCGTACGACCTTGTGGCAAGAATTTATGATGCACCACGCCATTGCAATCGCAGAAAACAGTGAGCAAAGCCTTCACATTTGACTGAACTTGACGTGCTTTTTTCAGTCTTTTCTCTTCTGGATGCTTCCATTGGAATGATTGGGCTTTGATTTCAATGTCATAGCCATACACCCATGATTTGTCACCAGTTATGACCTTTTTGAGGAAATCTGGATCGTCGTTGATGACATTCAACAGCTCCTGAGCGATGTCCATGCGACGTTGTTTTTGTACCACAATTGAACTTGTGTTCTGCTCATAGTAAACTCGTCAGACGCCACAGTTAACATTTCAAATGTCCTTGCACATTTAATTTAATTAAAAATCGAAGATTACACAAAAATACGACTAACCTTTTTATCTGTCAAAAACAAACTGACAATCCATAAAGACTGATAATGTCAACATATATAACAGGCATATGTACCAACATAACTCACGTATAGCCAGACCTGTTATGGCCGAGCTCCAAGGTGCCAAAACATTTTTTGCCATTTTTCGCTGACCTCCTAGCTCATCTGACCTGACTGCAAAAGATTTTTTTTATTGGATTATGTCAAGCAAGAGGTATACAAAACGAAACCTAGGATTTTAATTAAATGCAATGAATAATTTTCTTATCAAGTGTCGCATATGCGAGAATGTTCATTCACTTAGGGTCTATCATGAGTTAGTTATATAAAATAAAATTGAATTTTCTATACAATAAACAAAAAAAGACATGATTGAAATACATAGATTAAAAAGAAAGTTATTTGAATTTCTTATTGTATTGCAATTGGCGTTCCACCCTGTACATACTATCAGTCAATATCTTGCATAGTATTTCTCAAGCGTCAAACCCTTTACCATAATCTCGGCAACCTACGCCTCTGTCTCTTTCATTTTACCCAACAATTTCAGATGCGGTTTTTCTTGTGCGGTTTACTGATTAACTTTGTGTATCGACTCTGTTCTTACCTAACCACTTCATTTAAAATTGCAATTGACAAATTCACTCGATATTCGTCTGAAATGAGAATTACAAAGGAAAATAAGGATTCTAACGAGAAATACTCACGTACTTCGCACCCCTATTCAGGTTGTGCGAACAATAGATTTTTTTGCAAAGGGCAAATTGACATTATTTAGATTTGTGATCTATTTATGAAAAATTGCCAACGTATGTAACTGATACCGCCACCAATAATGGCTGCACCACTCTTCGAACGACCTAAACCAATCCATTGTTTTGGTTGTTCATCTGTTTATATAATACACTGGAATTACGTTTGAAAATTGGTTTTCACATTTCATTTTGGCAATACCAACAAAAAAACGTTTTCCTCTATACAAAATCTATGATATCTGTTATCGAGTGCAACCCTCGTGGTTGTAAAGGACACCATAGAAGGAGGCGCCATCCTCACAATAACATGGATACATTTTGTGCCATAATCGCGGCAATTTAAAATGCAAAATCAGAGTAAATCAATTGGCTTTAGAAAACAAATGAAGGTACAACATTTATTAAACAGTGGTTTAAAGTCATTTTTATTTTAATAAAAAAAAAATGATTATTTGCGGTTTCGCATATGTTACATATCTGGTGTTTCGGAAAGTGTGTTCGGTTTTTAAAAGAAATTTATTTACAAATTTATATATAAGAAAGCAGTTATTTTAATCTACAGGGTGGGCCATAAGGGTGTTGGCGGTTTAAATATTCAATTAAAAAAAAACTACGAAACATAAAAAAAATATATTTGTATTTTTAAAAAGTAGAAGCATGGGAATTTTTAAGACTTAAAAATAATGTTGTCCAAATGGCTTCCCTCGGCTGCTTGACACTCTTGGAACCGAAGTCGCAAATTTTGGAAAACTCGTTGAAAAGTTGTTCTCGGTATTTTGTTACTTTCCTGAATAATGTTCCTCTTCAACTGCTCTAAATTGGTCAGATTATTCTCGTAGACTACCGATTTGAGGTTGCCCCATAGAAAATAATCGCATGGAGAGAGATCGGGGCTACGTGGGGGCCATTCAATATCTCCCCTTTTCGAAATGAGTTTTCCAGGAAAACTTGACAAAGTTAAGTCGGTTATTGGCATCATCGGGTTTTAATTCTTGGACTATCTGAATCTTATAAGCCTTCAAATGCAAATCACGTTTCAAAATTCGTCGTAAAGTTGTTCTTTTGACATCCAAAGACTGACTTCTCTTACGTGTTGACTGTTGTGGATTTCGCTGAACTGAAACACGAACACGCTCCACAATGTCGGCTGATCTTGCAGAAACTGGGCGACCACGAACTGTAATTGGTACTGTTGAGCCGGTTGTTTCGAAAATTCTGATCCATTTTCGTATCACATTGGCGCTTGGAACTTCACTTAAATCGTGTAAACCGTGTTTATGCCGATACAAACGTTGTGCAGTAATCACTGATTGATTGTTTTCGTAATACGCTCGGACACAAAATGCACGCTGCACTCCCGTGTACGGCTTAATGGCGACTAAATTTCCAGGAAGCGGCGCAGCGAACAACATATTCCCCCGCCACCCCGGGCCGCGCGTTACCGAGAAATTGAAGAATTAAAGCGCCAACACTTATATGGTCCACCCTGTATCATATAATCTCCCCTTTTTTTAATAACTTCCCACCTCTCTGGGAGCTTTTTAATTCCTTTCTCATAAAACTAGCTTGGATTTTCTGAAAAAAGCGTTCAATTCAATTTTTCACTTCCTTGTCGTTATGGAAATTCAAATCCTTCAAGTGGTTGCTCAGGCAACGTAATATGTGGTAGTCGGACAGGGCGAGGTCTGGGGAGTACGGTGGGCGAGGCAAAACTTCCCATCCAAGCTCTGACAGTTTCTGAAGGGTCCGCAAGACAGTGTGAGGCCTCGGTTGCTCACAAATCCAAGGTCTTTTATGACCCCTGAATAGTTGAGACTGATTTTTTTTTGATTATTACAGCTATTTCCCTAACTGTTGCACGGAGATTAACAATAATTAAATCTCTTATCTCCTCGAAAACAAATTTCTTTTGGTCGTCTTGATCTGGGTGCATCCGTTACAGAGAAGTCGCCCATAGAAAATCTTTTAAACCATTTCTGGTAAGTTCTTTCATTTGGTCCGTTTTCTTCAGACCGATTGGTCCGTTTTATTTTTCGGCTGGCTTCAGTAGCCGTTTGTCCTTTTCGGAAATAATACAGAATAATATGCCTAAAATCCTCTTTTTCTCTCCTTTTTTCCACTTTTTAAATTTTTTTTTTAAATTTTAACCACTAAAAACTAGAACGTGAACACAAGTAAACTATAGTAAACAGTTTAGAGAAGGGGTGGGAGGAAGTAATGATAGTGTTTGAAGGATGACTACGTCATGAGAAGTGATGTATGGTGAACTAACGAATTAACCGAATAAACTTTTCGGACAACCCAATATAAAAATTGCTACAATTACGCCTTTATCTTGTGTCTCTCCCTCCGCATTGACTTTACTACGCAATAAAATGGAAAAACAAATCACAGAAATTTTATATTAGTTTGCTGTAGTGAACTTATTTGAAAAGTTCGAAATATGGCTGAACTCGGTGCATTTGCCAGTCAATATTTTACCAAACCGCTGAGGAACAAGCTAAATTATACACATTTTTTAAACGAAGGTGTACATTCTGCTAGAAAATTTCCGGGAATTGACCGTTTATAAAGCCCGCTTAAAGCGATTAATAATATTTGTTTCAGCAAATCGCTGAAAATCTTACAGAATTCTTATAGTAAATCGAATTTATCCCAAAACAGATGCATATGAGTGAAGCAGTCCATTCAAAAGCGGTCTAGATGTGGTGAAAGATTTGTCTCGCTCTGGTCAACATTTTCAGTTGAAGTTAAAATCAATAAAATGAACAAAGTGATGACTGAAAATCGTCATTTAAGTTTTAGAAAGTCAGCCGCTGAGCTTTATGTGCCCCGAAAATGAATTCGAATCATTTTAGGTGATTGTTTGTTTGGGAATGTAAAGCAATGCTGCTTGACCAATTCCAAAAGACTTGAATTTTTTTCAAAAATTTAATCACGTAAAGATCACTGACGAAATCCTAATGATGACTGAAAATCGGCATTTAAGTTTTATAGAGGCAGCAGCGGAACTTTCTGTGTCACACAAACGAGTTCGAAACATTTTACGTCATTGTTTGGGAATGTAAAATATTGCTGCTTGATCAATTCCGAAAGATTTGCATTTCTTTTCAAAAATTTAATCACGTAAAGATCATTGACGTAGTTCTAGTGATGATTGAAAATTGTCATTTAGGCTTTATAAAGGCAGCAGATGAGCTTTTTACGCCCCAGAAATGAGTTCGAATAATTTTATGTGATTTTTTGGGAATGTAAAGCAATGTTGCTTGACCAATTCTAAAAGACTTGAATTTTTTCAAAAATTTAATCACGTAAAGATCACTGACGAAATTCTAATGATGACTGAAAATCGTCATTTAAGTTTTATGGAGGCAGCAGCAGAACTTTCTGTGTCCCACAAACGAGTTCGAATCATTTTACGTGATTGATTGGGAATGTAGAGCGTTGCCGCACTAATTACGAAAGATTTGCATTTTTTTTTCAAAAATTTAATCACGTAAAGATCTTTGACGTAACTCTAGTGATGATTGAAAATTGTCATTTAGGCTTTATAGAGGCAGCAGGTGAACTTTCTACGTCCCAGAAATGAGTTCGAATAATTTTACTTGATTGTTTGGGAATGTAAAGCTTTGCCGCTTGATTAATTCTGAAAGGTTTGCATTTATTATATGTATTTCAAAAATTTAATCACATAAACATCACTGACGAAATTCTAGAATGAGCTAATTTCGATGTCACAGTCATAAAAGGCATAACAATCGTTGACGACAAATGAGTTTGACATGCGAACTACTAGTCAACAAGCTTCTGAAAGATGCCTTTCAACTGAGCCGAAATTGGAAAATACACGTCAAAATAGAGCCAAAGATAAGGTACAATTGACAGTTTTTTTTTTTTGATTGCCGTAAACTAACTTGTAAACTAAGAATTCTTAGCGAAAGGCCAAAGGACATAAAATAAAGAATATTATGTGGGTGCTAAGTGGCCTTTGAGAAGGCAAATTTGTTGAAAACAGCCGTATTTGTGGGAAGATAATTCATGGATTTTGCACCACAATAACGGACTATCTCACAAGGTTGTAATTGGCTAAGAAATTCTTTGCAAGGTTCAATGTTTCAAGGATTTTTTTTTGTTTTAAGCATCGCAATTTTGTATCTCTCAATGAAACTTTGTATTTGCAACATATGCGAAATTTTGTAAATGATTATGTTGCACTACTGCCGGAAAACGACAAGCTTTTATTAAGCAAATTTCCTTACATTCCGTGAATAAGATATAGAAGAGTGTCTCATATTCAGGAAGCCTGCATGCATTCTGCAAACCCACCCAACGGGACCAACAATTTAACCACGATTCTGAATGACACAGTTTAAGAAGTATACATAAGACTTGTCTGACCTAATGTTGTGATCCCTACCCAAATAATGATATTGGATTGAACCCGCTATCACATGAACGATAGTCGCGCATAGTGACCTTCACGTCACGGTTGTTTAGTAACTATTTATTGTTTCCTCTAAATGTCCTCGCGCGAACCACTGTATTGCATGTTCAACACAGGGGTTGTTCCTGATATGACAAAATTACGTTGTTTTCGACAAAATCTCAGCACGTTTTTCATCTTGAAATTATGATAATAAATCACATTAGATGCATATAAATAACCTACAATAAGCACAATAATTCACTTCACATATGATACGTTCTATTTGCCATCATCATGTCATTCTCTTACATACGAGTATATTCAAACGCATCCCCACTTTATGTTTCACTTTTAAAGTTATATTCAAAATAAAATTTGAATAAAATTGTAATAACTATGATAAATGTGCTTATAAAATTCGTGCCTGTAAACTATTAAAAACAGTAGTAAATTCCTCTACTGATTGACTTAATGGCTTTTAATATATTTTTGTCGCAAATAGGCCATTAGCATTCGTGTGGTGTGATGATTTTTAAGAAATTTACACATTTTCACTTTATTGTTTCATGCCGAGTCCTTAGTGCATTTTATTGCTGAATTTTCTGTCTGAAATTTTAAAACGATGATTGAGACCATTAGCGAATTTATGGAATCTTTATGCTAATTTTGATTTAACGGGGTTCCCTCTAATACTAGAAAAGGTGTCACGTGGTGCCCATTATTTCCTTTCCTTTGGGTTATCATCGTAGATCCATTTTTCATCACCAGTGACTATGCGGTGCAATAAACTTTTTCGTCTAGCATCATTTCCTATGTGCATAGCCGGCGTTCAGCATTTCTTGGCACTGTTCAGACGAAACCGAATTTCCTTAGTTGTGAATCTTTCCCAACAATTATAAATGATGAAAAATTGCTTGTTAAGCCACTCCTAATGTGATATCAAGTTTTTACTGCCTGTGACAGGAGTCTTCATTCAATAGTGTTTCAAATTCCGCGTCTTCGTACACCTTCGATCTTTATCTCGTTGCTTGTCTTCCACTCATGATAATTTCTGCCACTTAAGGCACCCTCGTCATCCGGTTTTACATAGTTATCAACTTACTGGTTTAAAAACCGCCGGTCTGGCAAGGCTGTCAGCTGTTAAATACCTGTCATCCCAAGTGTTGTTTATTTAGTGAAGGGGTTGCCATTTACGAATATGGATCGTTTAGCAGCCGAAGAACGCGTGAAAAGAGTTAAAACTACAAAAGTTGTGATTCAAACGTGGACACTTTTTGTGCATTACGGGTTGATTATAGTCGTCCTAATCGGCCAACTGTGCAAGGAATTGAAAAGATTATAAAGAAACTTGAAGAGACTGCCACTTAAGGCACCCTCACCATCCGGTTCTACATGGTTATCAACTTGGTGGCTGTCAGCTGTTAAATATTTGTCATCTGAAGTGTTATTTATTTAGCGAAAGCTGTGCCTATTACAAATACTTGTATAGCTCGTTTAACAACCGAAAAATGTGTAAAAATAGTTAAAACTACAAAAGTTGTGATTCAAACGTGGGCACCTTTCGTGCATTACGCGCTGATTATGGTCGTCCTAATCGGCCTACCGTGCAAGAAATTGGCAAGATTATAAAGAAATTTGAAGAGACTGGAAGCGTTACAGATACGGTCAGGTCTGTGCATCATCGCAATGTACACACTGCCGAAAATATTGCTTCCATTAGTGAAAATATGACGGTTAATCCTAATTTGTCGATTTCACGGCGTTCTCATCAATTGGGCCTATCTTACTGTTCATTATGGCATATTTTGCATTGGACTTGCACCTCCATCCATAAAGAGTCCAGCTTACGCAACAATTAAAGCCTGCTGACCATTCATATATATGCTGATAGGGTGCTACAGCAACAGGCTTTCAATGCTGATTTTTCGAACAAACATTTCTCCAGCGATGAATTACATTTCCCACCCTGTTGTTACGTCGAAAAGCAAAATTGTCGCATATGGGGTTCGGAGAACTCAGAAGTGATTGTGGAAAAGCCATTGCATCCGGAAAAAGTGTTTGGTGCGAATTATGGCGTGGAGGTGTCAATCGGCCAACGGTTACCGTCAATTCAGAACGATATGGCATTATGATAATCGACTGTTTTTCGGCCTGCAATTGAAGATTATGAACTGGACGATATGTGGTTTCAACAAGACGGCAGTGCCACGAGCCACACAACAGGACCGATTTTGGCTTTATAGCATGAAATTTTTCCAGAAAGCGCATTTCACGCTTTGGCGACGTCAATTGGCCACCAAGATCATGCTATTTGACGCTGTTAGTCTTTTTTTGTGGGGCTAAGTCAAAGACCGTGTTTACGCGGATAATTACCAAACCAAACGTTGGAGCATTTGAAAACTAACATTTGTTAAGTTATCGTAGAGATACCGCCCGCTATGTGCGAAAAAGTGTGTCGAAAACTATCTCAAAAGGATCCACTGCCGCAACCAATTCGGAGGCGGTTATTTAAATGACATTGTGTTCTGTACCTGATGCAAGGTTCAAGCATTATAATGAAATAAAAGTTTCATCGAAATCAAAGCCTTATGTGTATTTTATTAAACTTTACTTTTGAAATCGAAAAATGTATAATCCGACATAAGCTATCGGCGAGCTTTAACTGTTGATTTCTTTAAATTAAGAGGTAAACCAAAAATTTTGTTTGGACCAGAATTTGGCATCTTCCCACAAAAACAAAATTTGTGACATTTTCAGTCATAACTTACTGGTGGAGCCATATTTTGTAAAATACCTGAAATTCATTTTGGCTTTTAATACAAAAAAATTGGACTGTAGTTTTCTTTTCTTTGTTAAAAGGATGTTTGTGATGGAAAAAAGCATTTAGGCGGCTAATGGACACAATCTAGAAATTTTTTCATCTAGTCTAAATTAAAATCAGTGTGCAATTTTAGCTATCATTATGGTTAAAATAAATTATTACTATTATTTAGAAACCGTCAGAAAAGATATTATTTGGTGATATTTTTCCTGGACAATACATTTACCCGGCTACCTTGTTAAAAATTACTTGCAGGAAGATTTTTTCATCTTTCCTTCATTGAAATCAATTTGCAGTTTATAATTAAAACAAATTACAATTTTTCTAGGAAGGCCCTGAACGCTTAATATTTCATATCATTAATTCGCCATAAATTAGTTTCTTTCCGTAATATCATTATGTTTTACTAATTGCTTAATATAATACTCTCCATTCTTTTCAGGTATGTCTTTTCCAACTGGTTAAATCTAATTTACATGTATTTTGATCGACTTTAAAATCAACTTATGTCTGGGGTAAGAACACACCTTAATTTACTTATGTGAAAACAAATAATTATAATGAATTTTGAAATAAAATGAAGATAAAATGAATAAATATGAAAAAATTAATACATCATAAACGACTAATATGAACTACGGTCTTCAGTTAGTTATTGTTGTACTAAAAATAAACGCTAACATAGTCAAAAATTACCGAATATCGAACTATCTTTGGTATAGAAACAAAACAAATTCCTTTGAGTTCCATGAATGACTTATGGGAGAACTTCTCATATTCAGTTACAGCTTAACGACGATTCCAAACGTTACAGTTTAAGAAATATTAAATAGACTTGTCGATTGCTCGACTACTCGAAGCGTTGGTCAGGTAACCGCACATGTTCACCACTGCGCCACAGTTGGTTCTTATAAGAAAGTGTTGTTATGGACTACCAATCTTTGCCGAACAAAAATTCAATTTAAGTGCATCCCAGATTTCTGGGTTAAGAAGTGGGTGGTCGTATTTGTTTTGGAAGTTTTAGAGAAAAAATTATCGGCAAAATATGTAGACTTACCATCGTTAACAGAACATATAAACGTCGTATAAATCATGAGCTGCATATCAATGACGGCGTATTAAAGCGGTTCAAAATACAACGATTGCATTGGCTGGGTCATGTCTTGCAGAAACGCTCCAACGTGAAAAATCGTCGACAATAAATTCTATGGGCGGCCTGGAAGAGGTAACCAAAACTGCACTGGGAGGACCAGGTTTCTATGAAGCCTTGTAGAAAACTTGATGTGGCGGATTGGAGAAGAAACGCAGAAGACTAAAGCACTTGAAATTCTTTTCTTTGCGCAGCATATAATAGATAATAATTTTCATTGCAGCAGCCGTCTAAGTAATTTTGTGTCTGGAACACTATCCTAGACTATTTTGTAATAACTACTCGAGGCACGTTGCAAAATGCAGAAAACTATGCTTTATAGTAATGCCCTTGCGCTTAAACAAATACAATTATAGGTTGCACTATACTACTATGTTTTTGGTTTGAGAGTTAATGATTCCTTCGACAAATAACTGCAATAAATATTGTAACACCGCTAAAAAGGAGATCCCAAATTGTTCCTTGTCCGATATTGTCCAAAATGTATTATATTATTAATACTAAATGAAATGCAATGAAGTGAAATTAAATTAAACTAATTAAATTAAATTAAATTGAATTAAATGCAATGAAATGAAATAAAATGAAATGAAATGAAATGAAATGAAATTAAATTAAATTAAATTAAATTAAATTAAACTAAATTGAACTAAATTAAATTAAATTATATTAAATTAAACTAAATTCAACCAAATTAAATTTATTAAATTAAATTCAATTAAATTCAATTAAATTGAATTAAATTGTTGTAAACTAGAGTTAATTTAAGTATTAAATTAAAATTAAATTAAGTTTAATTAAATTAGATGTAAATTAAATTAAATTGAATTTAATTGTTAAATTAAAATTAAATTAAATTTATGTATTGAATTAAAATTAAATCAAATTTAATTATCAAAGTAAATCAAATTAAATTTAGTTATTAAATTAAAATTAAATCAAATTAAACTAAAATTAATTTAATAATTAAATTAAAATTAAATGCTATTAAATTTAATTTAATTATTAGATTAAAATTGTTATTATTAATAATAATTAAATCAAATTGAATTAAATTAATTATCAAAATTAAACTAAATTGAATTTAATTCTGTTTAACTATTAAATCAAAACTAAATTAAATTAAGTTATACTTATTATACTACATTAAACTTAAATTGAATTAAATTAAATTAAAGTTAAATCAAATTAAATTCAATTTAATTATTAATATTGCCAAATAAATGGATTTGAAGAAATATGTGGCAGCTGCAAATTTCGCGAGAAAAAAAATTCTCTGACTTCTGTTATCTAATGACATTTTAGTCTTATTATTTTTTAAAATAATTTTTAAAAGTACAACAAAAAGTTGTACCATCTGCTTATGGTATTTACGAGTCCAGAGGCAGTTTGTCATACACATTCTACGGAATTGTAATTTCTTAACTGGTTTTGTAGCAACATTTTAACTTTATAATCGAAATTAATAACAGAATCGTTACAGTCGTTTCTATAAATAAACACGTAATATAGATCAAAACATGAATCACTGCAGAAACTTTAATGTAATATCTACAATCGCCAATTTCTGATAAAATTTGACAAATAGTTATCCTTAAAGAACGGCATAAAAAAACATTATGTCTTTCGATCTTAAAGAAAAGCCTACATAAACTATCCATAATTAATCAAGTCCCCTCCATGACTGAACAAACTTAAGTAATTTTGCAAAAAGCACTATAAACGAATAAACTTTCTTAAATTGTCAGCATTATTATAGTCCTCATTACGTCGCCAGTGTTATAATTAAATGACAAGTCGAGTTTTGCTCATTCGAATAGTAAATAAGGAACTACAAAATCCATACAAATGATAGGTAAACGGCAGCCACCTCCAAACGCCCACGCAGACCAGTTTCTTTTACTTCTAAATACATTTGTTTTTCCACTTCATTACACGTCACCAATGACCAAATTCGCTTCGAGATTCGATTTTATTGATTAATGAAAGCAATTATCGATACGAACTACTACTCTTCGAAAGCGAATGTTGTTGGATGTGCGAGATTACAGGACATTGCAAATATTTATGTGAGAACCGAAGGGAATGAAACAAGATCCGAAATATTTATTAATGATGGACAAATTCGCAAAGTGTGTACGCATAAGTTCGATTGCGAGAAGGGTAGTGTGTTTCCCCGGGTGACCAACAACTTGAAGTACTTGTAGTGCTTGCAGCAACTTGATTAAAATCATTAATGGGATGGATGCGACGGATGACGGCAGTCCACCCACCCGAGGCATGGAATACAACGAGTTAGGATGAAGCAACATGGTGATAAAAGTGAATGTATTTTGTGGTTTAACTTCCTTAATGTTTGATGATGTAAACTTTCTGCTTGCATTGACCCAAATGCCCAAGGAGGCGTATGCGGCAATACTTGCAATGAGATGGGATTTCTTTTCTTAGCGAATGAAATCAAGAACTTGACCAACCCACTCACTTTGGTTAGGGTTATTATTAAGGTTGGTGCAGGGATGGGAGAACTGTTGTTAAGAGGTATGTATGCTGAGTGTGGACATTTGGTGGAAATGAGATTTATTATATTATAGCTTTTAATCTGAGTCTCATGTGAGGATATTTAATATTTGTGGCAGTATGAAAATATTTTCTAGATTCTGAATTAATGGCGAAACAAAATACTTTCATTGTTCACTTATATCTACTCTCAAAACATAGTCAGTTCTATAGGCAAGGCATAGTTGTATGAGTTATTTCGTACCAAAAAACTTCAGGGAATACTCTTTCAAATAATAGTTCTATAGGCAAGACATAGTTTTTTGAATCGTTTCGTACCATTCCGATTGTGTTTAAAGACTTCAGAATATATTTTTCTTTCAAAAATATTTTACGCATATCTCATCAAAATAAACAAAGACATTTTTGGAGGTTATCAGTCCAAAATTACTAAAGTCGTGAAAATTGTTCTAAGATATATAAAGGGTGGCCCAAAATGACCGAAGTGGTGTGAATTGCTTATAACTTTTTATTTAAGACATATTTTTTTAATTTTTTTTTAAATACAGTAAATTTATGGAGAATATTTTTAGATTAGTTATTAAAAATGATATCCCGCAAGTGGTAGCCATTTTCTGCTTCGCACAAATGTGCTCTTTCCAACACAATTTCCATGACCTTTCGCAAAATTTCCGGTGTTATGTTGTTAATTTTGTCTCGAATATTGGACTTTAATTCATCAATAGTCCTGGGCTTATTAACATAAACTTTCCCTTTTAAATAACCCCAACGGAAAAAGTCTGGAGTGGTTAAATCCGGGGAACGCGGAGGCCAATTGAAATTGCTTGTACGCGAAATTATTCTTTCACGAAATATGTCGCGTAAAAGAGCCATTGTGGCCCTCGCAGTGTGCGCTGTGGCTCCATCCCGTTGGAACCATATTTGCGGATGGTTTTCCACGGCTGGCCTTACAAAATTTTCCAACATGGTCCGATATCGATCAGCATTGATGGAAATGGCAACACCTCGTTCATTTTCAAAAAAATATGGGCCAATGATCTTTCTGAAGAAACACCGCACCAAACAGTACACTTAACTGGGTGTAATTGTCGTTGATAAAGTACTCTCGGGTTTTCCGTAGCCTATATCCTACAGTTTTGCTTGTTAACGAACCCATTTAATTGGAAATGGGCTTCGTCACTCATAACTAAGTTATGAATAAAATTAGGATTCTCTTGTGCTTTTTGCTGGAAATAAATTGCATAGTCAAGTCGTTGCTGGTAATCTGTCGGTTTCAATTCGTGGACAATTTGAATTTTGTATGGAAACATTCTTATGCTATGCAAAATTCGCTGCAGCGACCCTCTTGAGATGCCAAGTTGTGTCGAACGTCTCCTGGTTGATGTTTGTGGATCCTCCTGAATACTCTCCTGTACCACTTGAATATTGTCATCCGTGTGCACCGTTCGTCGTCTGCCAGCACCAGGAAGGTTCCTTACTGCTCCTTGTTCTCGAAAATTTGCAACAAGACGGTTTATTGCTGACTGAGAGGGTGCAACCCGCACATTAAATTGACGACGGTATGCACCGTTGATTTACAAAGTAAATTTCAACGATTTGGGCACGTTGTTCAGTTGTGTATTGCTCCATTATAAATTCTTCAAGTCTTCTTTACAAAATACTAAAAAGAAAAAAAAAAAATTATAATAAAAAAGTTATAAGGAATGCACACCACTTCGTTCATTCTGGGCCACCCTGTATTTTGTGTTTTAAAATTGGGTTTAGTAGTTGGTATTTACGATTAAGTTGGTGGATTTTTACGCAACCAAAGATCTTCGAACATAATTTAAGTATACTAAGTTAATTGTAACATGTCCTCCTGATCTCACATAATTTTGATCATTTTTAACCTTCTTTTCAGCTTTTAGAGATAATTATATTCAATAATTTTTTCCATAATTTACTAAACATCTTTCCAAATTTTCTCCACAATATCTGCAAATTTTACTTTGGGACTGTATGTTTCTACTATTTTCAAAATATCTACATTTTTAAAAGTGAACACCCAAATGGCAAGTGTGCTTTCCATATAGCATCTGATTTAAATAACCAGAATACATGGCTATAAATTTTGACAAAAATTAAAGCGTTTAAAAATGGCGTACCTTTGTAAGATATTCAACGTATGTTCTTCAGTTTAACCAAATTAACGCCAAATTATTACGATATTTTTGGAAATTTTAATCTTTGCTTTATTGTTCTGTTTAAAGGGAATCGTGGCACGCCAAAGACATCTTAGGTTGGCAACGAAAAATTCTGTTTTAAGCACCACGAGTATTGAAGTCTGTAAGATCTCCTCAATAACATCATAGTTAAATACTAGGTTGTACTTAGCGAACCCAAATATATTTATGCCTTTAAATAAATCTCCGCTGTTTTGCAAACGATGCGTCTGGTAACATCATAGCCGCGCAATATTTTGTAACAGTGTCATGTATAGAAGGTATAACAAAAAGAAATCCATTAATTTTCCAATAGTTTTCTTTAGCAATATATACAGGGTTATCCATTTTTCAGTTTCAAAAGTAAAGTTAAATAAAATACACAAAACTATGATTTTGATGAAACTTTTATTCCACTGTAATGCTTTGATCTTGCCATTACATACGAAATGCAATGTAATGTAAATGACCGCCTCTGGATTGGTTGCAAGAGGTAGTTTTCGACCACTTTTTCGCGCATATTGGGGCGGTATCTCGGCGATAACTTGACGAATGTTGGTTTTCAAACGCTCAAATGTTTGGAGATTATCCGCGTAATCCACGGTCTTTGGCATAGTCCCACAAAAAAATCTAATGGCGTCAAATCGCATGATCTTGGTGGCCAATTCACTTCGCCAAAACGTAAAAATACGTTTTCTGAAAACTTCTCATTCGTGGCACCATCTTGTTGAAACCATATATCGTCCAGTTCATAATCTTCAATTGCAAGCCAACAAAAAAATCGGCCAAAGCACTCAGAATTGGAATACTTTCACTAACAGAAGCGATATTTTCACCATTGCGATGATGCACAGGTTTGATCGTATCTGCAACTCTTCCAGTTTCTTGAAATTTCTTTATAATCTTGCCAATTCCTGGCACCGTAGGTCGATTATAACGACCATAATCACCTCGTAATACACGAAAATTGTCTACGTTTGAATCACTTCTTTTGTAGTAAGTTTTAACTGTACGCATTCTTCGATTATTATGAATATGGATCGTATTCGTAAGTGGCAAACCTTTCGCTAAATAAACAACACTTCAGATGACAGGTATTTAACAGCTTACAGCCTTGCCGCACCGGCGGTTTTGAAATCACGGAATGGATAGCGTAAATGGCAAACCTTTCACTAAACAAACAACTTTTCAGATGACAGGTTTTTAATAGCTTACAGCCTTGTCACACCAGCGGTTTTGAAACTACGGAATAGATAGCGTAAATGGCAAACCTTTCACTAAATAAACAACACTTCAGATGACAGGTATTTAATAGCTTACAGCCTTGTCACACCAGCGGTTTTGAAACCACAGAATGGATAGCGTAAATGGCAAACCTTTCACTAAATAAACAACACTTCAGATGACAGGTATTAGCCAGCTTACAGCCTTGCCACACCGGCGGTTTTAAAACCACAGAATGATAAAGAAAGAAAGATTTCGTAGTCAAATAGCTATTCTGGTAGTTCTGTGATTGCTTGACTCAGTGGATACCAGTAAAGAGAAAGGCGGCTGAAAATGAGGATATGGTCCTGACAATGTTACAAGCAATAATGCGCAATTTGGGTTTCGTCGATTTCATACCGGTAGTTTTAATATAAAAAGTGCTAATTGTCAAAAATGTGAAAATATGATCAACATAACGAAAATCAAGTCAAGTTCGATTATCATGTAACCACTATTTCTGCTGTTCAGGAGCTAAACACTGCACAAACAATTTTTAGATCCCCTTAAATAAAGCTGGATACAAGAAATAGTTCGATATATATTTTTCACATAAGTTAAATCAAAAGACCTCATGGACTGAATTTCCATCTGCGAATGACTGCTGAATCGCATCAAAATTCGACCCTTTTCTGAACCGAATGGTGACTAACAATGAATAATGTTTCACCTGAGAGAACGTCAGTTGCGGTGAGCCAACGAGAACAGTGGCCAAAGCAGGATTGACGGTCGGGAAGGTTTTGAATCCTCTACTATGGGCTGCTCTCTCCTACCAAATTCTTAATTCGGACCTGTACTTTCAGCTGTTAGACCGTCCAAAGAAAGAAGTGGCCGGTTACGGCCAAAAAAAAATTATGTTCAATCCAAACAACGTCAGGCCACACTCATCGATAATGACTCGCCAGAATTTCCGGGCGCTTAGTACGGACCTCACACTACACGATTACAATCTACGAGTATCTGTAGCGAATGATTTTGCTGTTGAAAAATGACATCCTCAAGTGGATCTTATAGAAATCGACTGTCCCAGTTTTTTGCCAATAGAGACGAGTATTTTTATAAAAGAGGCCTAGTGGAATTATCTTCTAAATAACAACAGGTTGTCGAATAATACAGTGCATATTTAACCTACATCGGACAATTTTAGCTATGCTAAATAAAGCCTTCAATGTCATGCAATATAAAAAAGGATTTTTTTTACTACGCTTTATATATGATTGCTTTTTTATGCAAAAGTGCTTTTGAGGCGAATAAGTATAAAAGGTGGGAACCTCCTTAATTTAAAGAAACCTGCAGTTGAGGCACTGCGATTGTTCTTAGAACTATTGGGCGTGGCTGCTTTAAGTGGGGAAGTTGTCGTGAGTGGTTTCAAAAGTTTAAGAATAATGAGTTTGATGTCGAAAATAAGGAGTACTGCGGAAGATTGTGAAATTGGAATCAGGAATTTACGTTCCTGACGCATAAAGAACTTGCGTTAAAAATGATTCAAGAGATCAATTTGATATCATTTAAAGCCGTTGGGAATAATTCAAAAGGAAGAAAATTGGGTTCCATGTAAGCTGACACTTAGAAATTTTGAATGTCGATTTTACACACATAAAATTTTGCTTGCCAGGCATAAACGAATGGTTTTTTTTTGGACCGTATATTCACTGGAGATAAAAAATGTATCCACTACGGGAACTTAAAGAAGGTGAAATCATATGGGGTGTGCCATATCATTTAAAAACGTTGGTACTGATTCAAAGATAAGAAATTGGTTTCCATAAGATCTGCTGGATATAAAGAAAAGGAGAAATATTGAACCATTTCTTTAACCCATGAAGGAGCAAATTAAGGTGACTGGATAGCCATGCTTCAAGATCGATACCTTAGCCAAATATCCAAGGAAAAAACTATCCTTTGTTTTTGTTAGAATCAACTTGGTCTTGTATTGTGAGTTGCTTAAACACAATTGATGATCAAGGAAAAACGCACATTCCCCTTTCGATTATCATTATCAAGAGCGCGTGGCCTGTCTAAGCAACCCTTCGCGCTTCATGAGGAAACTAAAAATTGGCTGGATTCCTGGATAGCCCTCAAAAGATAAAGCATTCCATCAATGTGTGGCATTCGCTTGATGTCAGAAAATTTTGGGAAAAATTAGTGACTAGTGATGGACAATATTTTGAGTAATAAATAATGTATTGTTTTTTTTTTTTAACAATTAATGACCAACTTATTGTACTTCCAATGTTATTTATATTTGTATTTTGGTTTTCCGTACTTAAGCATTCCGCCTATTTTTGTTAATTTCAACAGTCTGAGCTCTTGTACAGTTGTGTGGCAGACGCTCAAAGGCATTCGACAAGTGTCAAACCATCATTCCCCTTTACAGCCATTTGGCCGTCCATCTATTCATCCACCAGCCATCGTCTGTTGACTGGTTGGTGTTGCTACAGATGATGCTCAAAGTGCTGAAGTAATCACGTCATAGTTTCTGGGCTATTATATGAAATCAATACTTTGTGCCCAACATCAAAGGATGGATGTGGTGTGCAAAAGGAGCACGACGACGAATAAGGGTTATCACTAAGTTGTATTATAAGGATTTATGGCTTTGTCAGAAAGAAGGGTGGAATTATTACCCAACGAATACGCTTGAAATGTTTTAATTTAGTCATAGTCAGAAAGATAGACTTAGTGGCATTTGGCTCAAACAAATTAACTGACCTTTGCTGGCGTATGATCTTCGTAATGAAATTAATAACCATGGCAATGATGACTGACGTTACTACTGCTGCTCATGAAGCAGATGTTTACGGATGAGTTGGCGTAGATGAAGGCAATGGCAAAATTACTAAAATGCCGTCAACAAATCATATTAATTTCACTAATATTTCAAAGTAAAGCAAGGACTTGATTACAAGTTGCTATTGATGTTGGTTGGTGATTATTGTTCGGGGAATGGTTCACTCCTTTTAGGGCTTACTCGTATTATAAATTCGAGGCAAATTTGTAATATTTAATATTCATTTAATTATAATAAATGTGATTGTTACATCCCTTTTTTTGGTGATTATGTCAAGGCATAACAAATTCAATCATGATCGTTAGCACTAACTTCGAATAATCGTTAATAATTTATTTTATAGCGAATTCAATCCATTTCTATTTTAATAGTGGTACACACATGTGCCATTGTCGTCGTCATCGTCATTTGATAAATCTAAATTTTATTTCTGCTATCAATACGTTTACTCTGCGCTTAAAAAAGAAGTATTTAAGGTTTGTCTGAAAAAGTGTTTGCAAAAAAACTATGTTTTACCCAATTTTGCCCTTTGCCAAGAACATCCCTTCAATATTTGTTTAAGATTTTCTTGTGGTGCTTCACAAAGCAAAAGGATTCCATTTCCTTTATGTGGTGATAAAATTTTATGGATGCAATTTGTAGTTTGTTATTCTTAGCGAACGACCTCATTGCTATTCCTTTTTAGCTGTGGTTGTGTATTTGTTATGTCTGCTGGCTAAAAGGTTATCCTCGACAACATTTAAAATGTATTAGAAAGCACTTTCACATGTGTTATTTCCCATTTCCATATTCCATTTATTTATTTTTTTATCGATACCCGTTTTTATTGACAATTGTCATCAATTGCAATGCATTTTAGTTTGATTATTGGCGATTTTTTCAATAATAATAAATTATTCAAAGATTGTCAAAAGCTTAAATGTATGAACTGGCGATAGAATGTTTGGTAACGTAGTTAAAAATACGGATACAACATGCTTCAAAGATGAACTGAAACTAAAATACCGCTCCCAGCAGGCTTGAAAATCAAAGTGAATTTAACACTTTTCTTTGATGACCAAAAAGTAATGGTAACGGCAATTAGGAAATTCTTCCAAACCCACAATCGGTAAAAAACGAACATTTTTTGGGCGTTGGAGCAGTAATTCCGGGATATTGCACCACATTTATGCAACAAAGCAAAGATGACCCAAACCGTCCACACCGAATTTTACAACAAGAATCACTTCGTGTACGCAAAAGTGACGGCTTACCCTGACTTTGTTCTTCAATATTTTGATCCAGTTGTTGCTTTACGCCAAAAAGACATTTTGATTTCGATATGAGCTAGATGAAATGTTAAAATCGTTTCCCTAGACGATTCTAACCGCTTCTATTTTGGTATCAACTTCGAACTTTTTTTTACCTTTAAACGAACCAATATGCTACCGAAGCAACTGGCGATAGTATCACAAGAACTCACTCATTTTTATGTCTAATCATCTCAATTTTTTATTTCCTCATCGATACGAGAAGAAGCATATCATGATTGAATCCCGTCCGAATGACTGTCCTCTGGCTGATTGCTTGGCTAGACAGTTGATATTTGCATTATATCGATCTTTTAAATTGGCGATTTTTTCCTATTTGTAAATGCATTCATATCCATGAAGAGAAAGATCCACCAATACGGAATTTAGCTTATATTAGTTTTAGCAAGTTTTCTTATTTTGGCGATTTATTGACATTTTCATAAAATTAAGTTGAGAGTGCGACTTTAGCAGTCTTATTTAAGCCATCAAAAGTTAACGAACTTAGTGAAATTGTGAACATTTAAACAAAATTGGGCACTTTTATGTTATTCAATATTTCCATTAAAAAGGCCTCAATCCAACCAATATTAAAGCCGAGCTAGATTCTACTCTGGAAGAATCTGCTCCTTCATTTACGGTTGTACAGTGTTAGGTAGCAGAGTTTAAACGAGGCCGTATCAGCTGCCAGGTCGAACACCGTAGTGATCGGCCAACTGAGGTGTCCACCCCAGACAGTTTTAAGAAAATCCACAAACTGGTATTGGAGGATCGTCGGCTGAAGGTGAATGAGCTAGCTGAAATAATAGACATTTCAAAAAGTGTTACACATCGTATATTGACCAAAGATTTGAATGTGATTTGTTCTGCCCCTTGCTTTTAATAGAGCAAAAACAGAGTCGTGAAGATGCTTTGGTGGAGTAGCAGAGGTTGGCCATGTTTCGCCGCAATTTTTGCGCCGGTTTATAACCATTTCACACTTGAGACAAAAGAACAGTCAAAGCAGTGGACTGGAATAGTGTTTGTTTTTTCGGACGCTCATGGGATTAGTTTTTACATATAATGATTATCCTCAGAAATAGAAAACCATCAATGGCGAGCATTATGCTAATTTAATGCAGCTTTTACGTGATGAAATTATGGGGAAAAGGCCGTATTTGGCGAAAAGGAAGTGTTGTTTCATCAAGACAAGGCCCAGTTCACACATCCACTATTGCGGTGGCCAAAATTAATTAATTAAAGTTCGAATTGCTTTATCACGCACCTTATTTGCCAGATTTAGCTCCCTCGGACTACTTTCTATGTCCAAATTTGAAAAAGATGAGTTAAAAGAGAGGTGGAGTCTGCGGTTGATGGTTATTTTCAAGAGTTTTACAGCTCTTACTATAAACAGAGTATAGATGCAATTGAACGTCGCTGGAGAAAGTGTATTGAGCTAAAAGGAGATTATGTTGAAAAATAAATAAAATTTTTGCCAAATTTTTTTTTGTCGCCTTTGCTAGGTCGGCTAGTTTTGGGATCGCCCTTGTCTATAGTTGTCGTGGATAATTACCCACAACGGTGTGTGGCTACCACGGCGACTTAGGACTTTATTTTGCATTTTAATTATTATTATAAGGTATAATATCGGAGAGAATAAGCATATATTTCATTTGATTTCTAATATCAATTAAGCTACCGGCCCTAAGTTTCGATTGATTCGTTTGATGATTGATAATGGTGATTTTGATTACTGGCAGAAGAAACAAGTGGGGAGAAAAGTTGTGCGGTAGTTTCATCAAAATAAATGTTAATTTCAATTCAGGAATTCACATCTGACTTAAAGAAGTTCTCTTTGCCAAAATATGGCAAATCGTGTAGCAAAGACTACCCATTTCATGATTAAAAATTTTAAACGAATGAATGGAATTGGTCAAGAGACTAATTTTGGGTCTGGACTGGAATCATTATATCGACGTTTTTTTTAGAAACGACTGAATTTGAGTGCTAACTTATAAAGACATACATATGAAACATATTAAAGTTTTTTTTTTGTTTTTAGGTATCACCCTTTTTATTGTCAATGGCTTTGTGATTACCGTGACTTACGAAAATGCGAAAAATGACTATTCATTAATTAATTAGAGTTTTGTATTCTACAATAATTCGTAACTAGTTCCTTAGAATTATATATGGCCATCTGAGCTATAGTTTTGGGAATAATGCAAGCAAAGGCACCGTCGATAAAATCAGTAGGTTTCTACGAAAAATTTTCCACAACTCGAGGTATTTGTCAGTGCTAAACGTGGAGAAAAACATTTAGTTAGGTCTTGATTGAGTAAAATTACCACCCATTTTGTAAATAAACAACCCACCTGGATAAATATATATGAGAAAGTGGGTCATGCGGTCAACTCCACTTGATTAGTAATTATAATAAGTAAACACAGGACATTTCATATGCTAGCAAAGTACTGAGCTTGTACAGTAATTGTTCTGAGTGATATAAAAGTGGGAATCTCAAGAATTGATAAGATTTTTAAAATCAAAAGTTTTGCTAATTTAAGCCTTCTCACAATGGAAGTGAGAACCAACAATAAAGTTAAGTAAATTTTAGTTAGAATTAGCTAAGTGATTGTATGATGATTAATGTAAAAATATTTGTAAAAATTCGATTTTGGTCAAAAATCATTTTTATTTGACATTTTTGTTGGACATTGCGTTCTAGATCAGCATTGGCTCCAGTAGTAGAGATAGCAAAGGTAGGTAAAATGCAGATAATGGCAAAAACTATGTTTGTTTGTTTCATACTATACAAGATATTGCTATTTCAACTGAAATTCTTGAAGCGCAACTTAACTATTTCTATAGAATTTGTTTCCAGTTTCCGGATGTGTTTCAAAAACTTTGTTTTTATGAAAATTTTAAAACAATTGTGTAAATTAGTGTTCAAATATCAATATAAACACAAATATTTTGTTTCATATCTCTATATAACACTGCACATTTTCGTGTAGATACAACGTCAAAACCTGAAATAAATAATAGTTTAATTCGCGCTGCCTGTTGGTGATTGGCACGCGACCATTTCCAATTTATGAAAATTTGAATGAATTCTATGCTATTAACATAGATGGTGCTTCACAGCATAAAACCTACTTTAGACAGTTCATAGCCTATCATAGATAATCATATTTTTCGAAATGATGCGGTTACTTTCTGTAATAGGCTAACTTAATCATTCAAATATTTGTTTATCGTTTTTCTCCTATTACAAATTAAATCTTTTTTTTTCCTACATTAAAATTGTTATACGTATTTAAAAGTTATGTCACGAAATCGGGTACAAATGCGTCGGAATACAAATGTTGTACAAATGTTTTCTATTTCACACACGGTGTAGAATCGTAGCACATAAAACATTATTAGTAAAGGTTTTCTTTGGTAAATATCTAACATCTGTAGCAGTCGGTTGAAAATGGCAAATACTGGCGATAGCTTCCACTTTCATTCAATGATTTTGATCTTTTTTAAAGAATATTTGTCCTTCGTGTAGTTGGAAAAACTACAAATTGGCTGTGACAGGCCTTTCCACAAATTATGCCCAGCATAGTGCTTTGAATCGCGTATTTATTGAAATCAATAACCTAATGGTAATTGCAAGAAATGAGTACCCAATTCAATACTTAGAGTTTTGTATGTCTGGAAATAACTTTAAACTGTTTCCTTTTAGATGTTTAAATAAAATAATTTACATATTTACATAACTTTCGTGAAATATGTTGTGTCAAATCTTAGTCTGTAAGGATTTATATGTCATAGACCTAAATAAATCAAATGAAATGAAATATGCATGCATCATGATAGGAATACGAGATGTGATCGAAAAATAACTGTTATTTTAAATTTTTTCAAAAAATATTTATTTATTCATCAATAACTATGTTATCGCCTTCAAAGTAATCCCCCTCAGATATAATACACTTATGCCGGCGTTTTTTCCAATCCTCGAAACACTTCTGAAACGTGCTTTTTGGTATCGCTAACAGCTCCTGTTTTGATTTTCCTTTTATCTCCTCAATCGTAGCAAAACGCTTTCCTTTCATCGGTGTCTTCAGTTTTGGACACAGTAAAAGTCAGCGGGGGCAAAGTCCGGTAAATACGGTGGTTGAGGCATGCTTGCGGTTTCGCTTTTGGCCAAAAACGCACGCACAAGCATCGATGTGTGAGCTGGTGCGTTATCATGGTGCAAAATCTATGATTGGTTTTTCCACAATTCTGTGCGTTTCTGACGAATTGCTTCGCGCAAACGGCGCATAACTTCAAGGTAGTATTCCTTATTGACCGTACGACCTTGTGGCAAGAATTCATGATGCACCGCGCCATTGCAATCGAAGAAAACAGTGAGCAAAACCTTCACATTTGACCGAACTTGACGTGCTTTTTTCGGTCTTAACTCTTCTGAACGCTTCCATGGGGATGATTGGGCTTTGATTTAAATGTCATAGCCATACACCGATGTTTCGTCACCAGTTATGATCTTTTTGAGGAAATCTGCATCTTCGTTTGCGACGTTCAGCAGCTCCTGAGCGATGTCCATGCGACGTTGTTTTTGCTCAAAATTTAGCAATTTTGGAACAATCTCCGCTGCCGCACGTTTCATGCCAAAAACATCCTTAAAAATTGTTTGGCATGAGCCGAACGATATGCCAACATCTTCAGCAACCTCTCTAATAGTGATTCTACGATTATCCAAAATCATTTTCTTCACTGCTTCAATGTTTTCATCGGTTGTTGACGTGCTCGTGCGATCAGGACGAGCATCTTCATTGACATATTCTCGGTCTTCCTTACACCGGTTATACCACAATTGAACTTGTGTTCTGCAGACTCGCCAAATGCCACAGTCAACATTTCAAATGTCCTTGCACATTTAACTTCATTTTTTACACAAAACTCAATTTCGTAATTTACTTTGGTCCATTTTTTCGAATAGTAAAAAATCGAAGAGCACACCAAAACGCAACTATCCTTTATATCTGTCAAAAAGAAACTGACAATCCAAAATGGCTGATATTGTCAACATATAGCAGACATGTGTACCGACATAACAGAAAAAAATGCGAAAATCGAACATACGTAAGTCACGAAATTTGAAAACAACGGTTATTTTTTGATCACACATCGTATAAGGCTATTATGCCCACTTTTTGAGGTGCTGTACGTGTGTGCGCACAAATAGCCACGAGATTAGCCTTTGACCCTCGTATATAAAGCCCGTTCTACATGACCTGACTGGATATTATCAGAGTGGCGTCGTTACACGGGGGTATGTCACTGCAATCTTCTCAAGTATTGATAAGCTCCGCAGACAGCTTAGCTTAGCTGGTTTGACTGCAAACGAAGACAAACAAAAGATAAAACAAAAAAAAATAAAATAAAAAAATAATAATAATAAATAAATTAGGAGAAGAGTATTGCTTGCAAGTAGTTGCTACAATGGGCTAAGCATACGGTTTGATGACAAAGCCTTCAGAACAAATAAAAGTTCAAAGTGTATAGACACTAGTTTTACCTGTCTTGTGGTATAGCTCTTATAACTAAATTATAACACAAGTAGATGAATTCGTTCTCCTGCCGTATAAAAGTCTTTTTAATATTAAGAATTTCATGACGAAAGATTTTTTTAAAGAATTAAATTTTGTGGATTTTTTTTCAAGACGGATTTTTGTTGTTTCCCAACAAAGCAAAACACATTGGTCTATGCCCAGCTGTTATTGAAAATTATAAAGTCAATACAGCTATTTATCGATATTCTTTCATTCTTGAAAATTTGTATTTTATTAGTGTTGCAGCACCTTTTAACATTTTGAAGGGATATATTTTTCAGTATTTACAAGAAATTAGTTCTTTTCAGCCAGTGATTCAATATTTTCAAAAGTGTTTTATTGTCAATATATAGTCGTTGTTATTTTCAAAAAAGAAAAAGATGTCTGGACGGCTACTTATAAATGTCCACTTTGTGTGATCTCTTCTTATATGTTCGATTTATTTATTTAACTGCCAGTTAAAAGAAACACATTTAAGTTATTTCTCACACACCCTTTTACTTCGTCATCGAACAAAAGTTTAATTTGTTAGCTCATATTTTTCTTCAATCTAATGTATTCTTCAAAGGAAGAAGCAATAACTCCAGACAAATATATTACACCAAATCTATCAAATGCATAACCAGCCATCAATTCTGAATCCTTACAACCAACACAAACATATGAACAAAAGCACTAAATGGACAATGAAAACAAGTTCAAAGAAATTTTACAAAAAAAAAAAAACGATAGTAAAAAGTTGTGGGAAGAGGCGCAAACAGAAAGTAATAATAATTGTTACAATAAATTACCAAAACTTCAACAATAAATCTCAAGAAACAAAAATAAATAATTTCTATTCTTCAATTCGATATTGGGTTTTGCTGGTGGGGTCATAGACCGCATACATTTAGAACTCTCAGAAGTGCAATTGTTTGTAAGGACTAAAATGTCCGTACAAACAAACAAACAATACCACTGCCGCAATCGCATACAAATAACAGGCCGACACCAAGGCAAGAAGCAGGACATTGTGTCCTCACTGCGGTTGTGGGTTTATTTGATTTCTTTCCTCTGTTGACATATTGAAGTGGTCAATGCCACAAAAAAGGGATATGAATCAAATCAAGCACACACTCACACTCAACTCTCTCTCTCTCTCTCTCTCTCTCTTCCTTTTGAAATGTTTGTTTCGAAAGTAAAATGAAAAGGAAAACCGTTTGTTTGCTGAAAGAAACTTATATCGATTTAAGGAAACACATGCTAAAAATTAATTGATTAACCCAAACAATAGTTTTGTTTTTACCAAAAACGCAGAAATCAAACTTTGCAAAAGACATGTTTTGAGTAGGGGGCGTTTGAAAAGTTATGTGAAAGAATTGCAGGGGTTTCCTCTTCAAAGTTCAATAAATATGACCAGACTTCAATCAAAAATCACTGTATATTTCTTAAATGAAATCATAAGGTTTTATGGCTGCACAGTGGGCGAAAAATTGGTTGCTTTTTAAATTTTCACTTATTTGCGATAGCTGTACAATTATTTGAGTTGTGTTAATATGCTTCTGCAAATTTGAATCCATTTATTTGCATTTGGCTTTGAACTGTTCTTGAATTTTGGTATAAAAAAGAAAGGCTGCATCAGAAAATTCACTGGTAAAAAATTCTTTTATTGAATGTCCTCTAATGAACTTTGTTCCACAATTGAAATATGTACCGCTGTGAAGGCAAATCGACCTGCTAATGAATGTTGTGGTGCCTTTAATAAGATAATTTCTCAAGAGATTTGAGATAGAGTTTGACAGTTCTTACTTTAAATACAGGGTGTACACTGCTATTGACTATCGCTGGAAAAAATATATCTCGCGATTATTTTGAAAAATAAAGAAAAATTGTCCAACTTTTTTGTGTCTTCTTTGTTAGGTCAGCTAGTTTTAGGTCCGCCCTCATACACCCAGTATGTTTTGTCTAATTGTTTTTCACAATGACAGTGATTTTCTTAATGAGTGCCATCATTTTTTTAACTTCACGCCACCAAAAGGAGCCTGAATAGCAGCATAATAACTGCATCAAATCATTGCAATTCCTCGCTGCAGTCGGTGCTTTCGATATGAAGTCATTGCTAGTATGATTATAAAAATGTTTTTCCATTCGCCATATATTCCCTCACTGTGCGACGATTGACCCAACCAACCGCCACAATAGCCCAAAAAGGAAACCCTTCACAGTTGTCAATTATTGATGTCGTTGTTCTTGTTGTTATTATCATTTTTGTGCAAATGTTCTGTTGTTGCGGTAATAGTTTTGATTTGTATGGTTTTCAATTGTAACGCTCACCC
>JAHXMU010000077.1:211622-244225 GCA_019455685.1 Philornis downsi
GCCAAATTTTTATTTTTTTCTTTGATTTTTTTTTAAAAAACATGGGTCCGTCGAATATGGGCAACCCTGTATTAGAGTTGTGAATTTCAGCCAAAGGGATGAAAATATCATTTGGTGATCAGAAGGATGCATTCAAAGTACCAAATATTTAATAAATGTATTCATTTTAAGGTTTTTAGTCGTCTGTCTAGCGTATACACATGATTTGCCAGATCGTTGGCAGGGATTTGAAATGTCTTCCATAGAAATTGATAAATTTACCGAAATCAATTTTTTTTTAATTTCTAATTGTTAGGCAGACTGCAGGAATCCACGTTTTTGCCCATTTTATCTCTTTATAACGTTTTATAACAAATGAGCGAATTAACCAATATGTTGTATCGTAGCTTTTGTAGATTCGTGTCTTTCGTTCAATTGGTTGCAAATCAAGTCAAACTTTACCCGCCAATAGTTCAGTAAGCTTAACTCTTGGAATGAAAATGGCTTCTTTAGCTACCTCTCATTAAAATCGAACTATTTAGAACAAATTAATGTTCCCTCTGAGGTTTCTAGGAAGTGTTCATTAAATTCCAATTTCGCACCTTTTCTTGTGCCCTAATTCTGTACGACATTGAATAAAAACTTTCTTTCTCTTAGATAAAAACATTCCCATTCCATTCTTTTGCATCAACGCAAAGCACAGCTTGTCTGTATATAACTGAAATTCTTGTATTGACTTTTGAATATTGCGCACACGAATCTATGAGGGCGATCCCAAAACTAGCCGACCTAACGAAGAATACACAAAACAGCTGGGAATTTTTTTCTTTATTTTTCAACATAATCTCCTCCTTTTAGCTCGATGCACTTTTTCTAGTGACAATCAATAACTTCTACACCCTGTCTATAGTAAAAACTTATAAACTCCTTAAAATAACCACCAACCGCAGACTCCAAATTTTCATTGTTGGCAAATTTTTTTACCACCGAGCCATTTTTTCAAATTTGGAAATAGAAAATTATGTGAGGAAGCTAAATCGGAAAAATAAGGTGCGTAATAAAGCAATTTGAACTTTAAATCATTAATTTTGGCCATAGCGATAGTGGATGTATGAACTAGAGCATTGTCTTGATAGAAAAACATTTTCACTTTCACCAAAATCGACCTTTTTTGGTAATTTTATCACCTAAATGCTGTAATAAATTAGCATAATATTCGCCGTGGATGGTTTTTCCCTTTCTGATGATAATCTATAAAAATAAACCCAAAAAACAGATGCTAAGACCTTGCCTGCAGATGGAACCGTCTTCGTCTTCTAGGACACGGTTCTCCCATTTCAGTTCATTGTTTTAACTATTCCTTTGTCTCAGGTGTGAAGTGGTAGATCCATGTCTATTCCATGATTATAAATCGACGCAAAAATTCGGCTTTATTGCGGTGAAACATCGCCAAACACTCTGATGAAACATCTTCACGACGCTGTTTTTGCTCTATTGAAAGTAAGCGCGGCACCCATCTTGCGCACAGTTTTAGATCTTCGGTCAATATACGATGTACGAGTATAAAACTTTTTGAATTGCTTATCATTTCACCTCCTAGTTCACGCCACCTGGCCATCTGGCGTGACGACCTCAATTGGTCGACCACTACGGTGTACGTCTTGGCAGGTCAAAAGGATCCACTGCTGTAACCAATCCAGAGGCGGTCATTTAAATGACATTGTGTGTATGGCAAGGTGAAACCGTTGGATATTAAAATTTCATCGAAATCATAGCTTTTTATGTGTTTTATTTAACTTTGCTTTTAGAACAGGAAAATGGATAACCCCCCTTATTCATACAAATTATTTTTGATACGAATTTTTCAATAATTCCAAGATTTTTTCTGCTGCTCCTTTTTCTTAACCCCTAAACGGAAAAGAATATTTTTTAAACTAACATTAATTTTCAATTCATTATTTTTTGTCTTATTTATCAATTTTTGTGTGATTGGCTTCTGGCCACACCGATAGTGGTATTCAGAATTATTGTTATCGTAGTGCTCTAGCTTGGTTATACTCAATTTATGGGCATCAAAATTAAATCCCTCTTACGCCTAAATCACTAACAGTAAGTTCACTGCATTACATTATTCATGTCACAATGAAACTTCCTGCCGTCATTCATACTTCCTGTCTAATGAAAAGCGCCCAACTGCCATGCCAACTATCCATAATACAGCTTTGACGGACTAACTGACATGATACTGCATCCGCCACCGCCACAGCCGTCAAGGAAGCCATAACAGCAACTACATATGAACTCGAGGAAGAAAACTAATATTTAACATATTTATGTCTTTTAATATTGGCACAATATGACGATGACTGTGGGAGAGAAGAAATTGTGATTATTGTCATAACTAGACGCTGTTACTATGACTGAGATGATTATTAACACTCTTCGTCGCTGTCATATTCTTGTATTAACTGTTGTCAGTCGAAAAGGACATGTGGCGAGAGGGTACGTACAGGATGTCACTGATTATTTGACATTTTTGCACGATATCGCCGTACGTTGCCTAAAGTAATGAAAGAAAATAAATATCATTTTTCGCAATTAATGTACAGTTGCACTATTTTCTTCATGCACGAATGGGATATTCTTCACTTGATGCTCATTAACAAGGGACTCGTGTGAATACTTACTGTCCTCACAGCCTAACACAGCTACCATGTGAATTTTGCTGATGACGTTGGGGTAAAAACTTAAGGCGAGATGTGGTAGGTTTGAAAACGCCTTGTTATTTGGCAACGAATTATAGGTTTGCATTAATTTGTAGCGTCTTCTCTGCACTTAAATGTCTAAATCATATCGGCTGTGCATCTATGTCTATCAGTTTCTGGTCGGCATTCAAATCCCAGTAATGTAGTATTTTTATTCTATCACCATGTACTACAGTACAGTAAAAAACAATATCCTAAATAGTAAATACTTCCAAATTTAGTAAAAATTTCCATCTGTCTGGTCTGATTACTAAGAATGTAATTACATTAAAATCCTACTGAGATTAATTGAAATTTATTTAATTAAAAACCAATGCAGAAGTTTCTGCCCAAAAATCTGATTTACATAAACCTTCATCCCAATGTCCTTCCGTCGAATTTAAAGCGGATTCTGCTTCAAAATTTGTGTTGGAGCTTACGTAGGGGGATGTCTGAAGGGACAAAACTATTACTTATTTAGAACTTGTGTTACGAATTTGATTAGAGGAAGTATTGATTTTTGTTATGTCTGCCAATTTATATGGGAGGAATCAGAAGGAGTATGGCAATGCAATCAATTTCTTTTATCAAAAACTTAATGTTTTACTAAATTAAGTGCCATTTGACGGAAGTTATTAATGTTCAAATAATGGTTTAAATTAGTCATTTACATGGAGGTACCAGAAGGGGTGTTAAGTTTTTCAACTGCAGGGTTAACCTTAATTGATTTCAAAAGCGCCGGTCTGGCAAGGCTGTCACCTGTTAAATAGGTGTCATCTAAAATGTTATTTATTTAGTGAAAGGTTTGACATTTACGAATATGGATTGTTTAACAATCGAAGAACGCGTAAAAATAGTTAAAACCTACTACAAAAGTGGTGATTCAAACGTGGGCACTTTTCGTGCATTACGGAGTGATTTTATAAAGTCGTTATAATCGTCCTGACCGGCGGTATTGAAATCATTCAATGGATAACCCTTTGTTATGCTACACTGACAAAATATCGTTTAAACAAATTTCATGAAAAGCTAACGTTATAATTTTTGGTGTTATTAATTTTCTTCAAGAAACTAATTTTTTAATTGAACATCATCGAAAAGTTTAAAACATTCAAATATTTCCTAGTGTAGACGTTTTCAACCTGAAGATAATTCTTCAACTTCTAAAGTGTTGGGCAAATTGCTTAAATATGCGCATATGTTGCTCGTGCATCCTCATTCAAAAGAAAATGCTATTATAAATCCATATAAAATTTAAAATTTTCCAAACACAATTTTCAAAATGGTTCCTTGAACTAATAAATGTGAAGGTGAAGCAATTATTTGTTAATTACCAGCAACATCAGCTTATAAAATCTGGGTTTCATCATTAAATTGCCTGCAACGGTCAATATCTATACCCAGTAGTTATGGTTGTCTGGAAAATTTTTGATCTAAAATCATCAGTTTTATTATACTGATCGAGTTAGAATGAAATTCCAGAATTTTGAATTTTTAAAACCGCTTAAATCGTCTATCCGAAAAAAGTGATATTCAAAAAACCTGCAAAATGTTTAGAACAGAAAAAAATTCGTTTGGCTAGTTCTAGGTTCCGGTTTGGAACGATCTAGTCCAAACAGTCAATTACAAGAATCATTAACAAATCCTTAGCCCCAAAAATATTGAGAGAAGCGTGATTTCCACTGCATTCAAATATTTTTAGAAGTTCAAATTAAAAGAAAAGAGAAGTTGCAGTTGCCACAAGCGTATACGACGGCGTATACGTATACGGACTACGTAAAATGATTTCAAATTGTGGCATCGTAAAATTTTGGATTCCACAGAATCCAAAACTCCAAATAAGGAGTCTTTCCCGTCTTTATTGTAGAAAATAGTGATAAACTAAAAAAAAACCTTGTACTGAATTTTGACTGAAAACATATCCAAAATAAGTAATACCGTATCTATTCAATATTAGAAAATTTTACTTGAACTAGCAAGTGAGACTTAAATTGACTACATTTTACTTGATCTGCGCATGCCTGAAAATAGTACGTACTTCAAAATAAGTACGCAGAATTCCTCAAATAAATTTCTTATTTACTTCGAGTAAAGAGATGCTTAAAAATATTATCTAAAGAAACGGTTCAAAAGTGGTTCAAATGGGATCCTCCAAGGCCTTTTAATGGACAAGGGAATGGAAATAATCATCATGCAATCTGCTTAGCTAAACATGTGATGGAATGGGGAAAGCGAAAAATAAAATTGTGTGAATGTTAATATGATTAATATGGTATTTCCTCCTAATATCGAATTGAACACAGAAATTTGGTCAAAATCTGCGTAGGATTATAAGCCCATAATATAGCAGATAATTTTTGCCAAATATATATACACATTTCTGATAACTTGGCGATCATGACATCCATTGACAAGTAATTTAATTATAACATTTTTAGGAATTTTTTCCACTATAATGAATTTATTTCCGCTAACATTGCAACATATACCTCAATACTCGTATATTTTCTCTGTAGTGCAAGCTTAAAACTGCTGGAACTCTGTATTTGTAAGAAGACCGTTAAAAGCAATTTCGACGCTTGAACATTAATAAGGCGGAAAACGCCGCGAAGTATTCAAAGGAAATTTACGTGACTACACACATATGTAAATCGGACAGAAAAAAACTATCAGTGTTTTGAGTGCCTTTCAGAGATTATTTGCTCTATGATTCCATCCCTCGTCCCTAGCTCTTGTCGCTCAATAACTACGTTTTGTTTAACGCTAATTGCGTTCTTCCATGTGTGATATCCATTATCGGCAACGACATCATTATAACATCTCCACCAATGAGAGTACCAGTTTCACACTTCATTCATTTGTAATCTTTATACGGTAGCAAATAGGTTTGACGTTTTTTATGGATGGGATACCAGTTTTCCCACAGCTTATGTTTCCTTTCAATGATTTTAGGTGTCGTGTGCTATTACGAATGTCCTGTCAGATTAATTGTTAGGATTCTCGTTAAAATTTGTTCTCTTGCCATTCATTCGTTTCGTCTTTTCCAGACATTATTTACCTATAGTTTTCATGATAGGCTGTTGTTAATTGCGTGTTGGAATTGCATACGTTGAAAATTTAGGGGTCTAGTTTTTTATGCAATGTTAAGACTAAAAATACAATTTCAACATTACCGCCTAAGCACTCAAGATTGAAAGTAGAATATTTGAAATAAATTGAGATTTTTTTGTCATTTTTCCGATATTGTTGTAGTGTCGATATCTGTCCAATTAGGTCGGATTAGATATGTATAATATTTCACATAACATCACTTCACTGACCGCGACTGTCTGTACATTTGGCTAACTATTTTTAGACACAGGGCTTTCGTTTAGACAAATCGTGTTTAGGAGCTAAAGCATGCTTAAGTTCACCTCATCGTCATTGGCCTTGTGCAGCACTGGCGATATTCGCACTTCGAACTTTTAGTATTTTGCTATAACCAACCCCTAAGAACGTATATATATTAATTGTGACTGTTATTTCCGGTATCTATAAACTACTGATATACAGGGTAGCGCACCAATTGTGCTGCAATAAAAAATTCAAATAACTTTTTTTTCATCAATTTATTTCATTTAATATTTTTTTTTTATTGTATGGAAAATGTAAATTTATTTTATATAACCAAAAAAGTATTGAAGATGATATGCCGTAAATTACCTCCATGCTTATTCGCGCATATGCGACCCCTGATCAGAAAATTATTCACTGCGGCTTGAAGAACTGAAGGCGAGATCGCCTCAATTACTGTTTTAGTGGACTGCTCCAATTCAGTTAAATTCCTTGGTTTTATTTTGAACACCTTTTGCTTGACATAACCTCATAAAAAAAGTTTGATGCTGTCAGGTCAGGTAACGCTGGGGACCAACAAAAATTGGAGTTCCTGGATATTAATTTGTTTGCGAATTTTCGTTGGAGCTCCGTCATAACCGGTCTGGTTATGTGTGCAGTTGCTCCATTTTCTAGTATTTGTCAAAAAAATACTTAAATATGCCCTTAAACTGCCTCTTCTCAATGGCGGTGACATCACGGCATCTTTGGGAAGACATCACTTCCTCTTAAAACAGTTCAGTTAGATATGCAACCTTAAGTGACGGTCCTTATATAGCTTGAGAGGGCAGTCAATATTTAGGGCTCTGTTCCTTTCCATCCTCTCATGTTTTCATTATAAAATTAGCGATATTCGTAGCTCATAATAGCCGCCTTCTGTAATATGAATTATCTTTGTTTTGCGATATCCTGAATTCATGGGAAGAATCACAAAAAATGTACTGTACGAGTACGGTCCCAAAACTAGCGTATAGATGGTGCCAGTGGTTTGAAAAAAAAAAATATTTTGGTAAAAAGTGGTCACTTTAAAAAACATATGTTTTAAGTTTCGAGGCGCCACGTTGTTTAGTATTTACATATACCTATATATTTAAGCCATCAAAATTAAAGGATTTTGGGGATTTCGTAAACATGAAAAAATTGGTCACCTGCATGTAATTCAATATTTCTATTAAAAAGGTTTCAGTCCAACCAATATTAAAGCCGAGTTAGATTCTACTCTGGGGAAGTCTGCTTCTTCGTTTACGACTGTAAACTATTGGATAGAAGAGTTTAAACGAGGCCGTATGTGCTGCACAGATGAACACCGTTGTGATCAAGCCGATTGAGGCATCAACGCCTGATATGGTTAAGAAAATTCATGAAATGGTATTGCATGGTCGTCGGCTAAAGTGGCGTAACTAGTTGAAATGATAGGCATTTCAGGAAGTGCTATACAAAGTATATTGGTCAAAGATTTGAAGATGAGAAAGCTGTGCGCAAGATGGGTGCTCGCTTGCTTTCCATAGATCAAAAACAGCATCGTGAAGATGTTTTCGTAGAGTGTTTGTCGGTTTTTCATCGCAATAAAGCCGAAGTTTTGTATCGATTTATAACCATGGATCAGATATGGGTGTACCACTTCATACCCTAAACAAAGGAACAATCAAAGCAGTGGACTGGAATGGGAGAATCGTGTTCAAAGAAGGCGAAGACGGTTCCATCCGCAGGCAAGGTCATGACGTATCTGTCTGATTTTTTGGGATGCGCATGGGATTATTTTTATCGATTATCTTCAGAAATGAAAAATCATCAACAGCAGCGAATATTATGCTAATTTATTGCATTGTGTAGGTGATGAAATTCTGGGAATAAGAACCGCCTTTGGCAAAAAAGAAAGTGGTGTTGTTTCATCAAGACAATGTTCCAGTTCACACATCCACTATTGCCATGATCTAAATTATTGACTAAAGTTCGAATTGCTTCATCACGCACCTTGCTAGCCAGATTTAACTCCCTCGGACTATTTTCTATTTCCGGACTTGACAAAATGGCTCGGGTGCAAAATATTTGCCAGCAATGAAGAGGTGGGTGGAGTCTGCGGTTGATGGCTAAGTATTTTAAGAAGTTTGACAGTTCATATTATGAACAGGGTGTAGAAGCTATTGGATACCGTCTGAAAAAAGTGTAGTTAGCTAAAAGGAGATTATGGTGGAAAATATAGAAAATGTTTAACAACTTTTCTGTGTCTTCTTTGTTTTGGGACCGTGCTGTAGTTATAGTATTCTAAGGAGATGGGATTAGCAATTATATCAAAAATTTCAGATTGTTTGCTCCCTAAATATTTTGTTTCCTATACAATAAGTGAACAATTTGATTTGATTTTAAGTACTTTGGCCCTCAGAAAGGTGCGAAGATATTTAAGATATTTTTCCCCTGCTCGACGGTGTACGAGTACTTCTATGTTTTCCAAGCTTGGCGTTATTAGGGGTTGTTAACGCGAATCATTCAAAAAGAAATGTGTCATTGCCTATTTTGGGTTTTGGGGTTTCTGGTGTCATAATTTGATACAATTTACATATTTCTTAGTGCGTTTTTGAATTGGCACCTATAATTATGTTCTAATGCATTCATTGCATCTGTAGTGTTTTGTTGTCCAACCCGCGTGGTTAGTTCTTAGAAGGGATTGTATTTCATTTCATACGAAAAGCCATTGCAATTGAATGACGATGGACGAACGACCCACAAATGAATTAAATGGTTGTCACCACCACCACAGTCCGCATGGCCTCTGCAAACGATAAACGCCGTGATCTTTCTATCTTTAGCCATCCTTCGGTCCACTCATCCAATGACCACGCTCCTCATGCCGCGGTCTATATCCCATCAACAGGACATCAAACTACAATAGTAACGACATCAACAATAGAACAACATTCAATCAACGGGTATGGACAGACAACATCAATAACAATAGCAACAAATATATAAAGAGATTTTAATTTTTTGATTATTTGTTGCTACTTTCATCACATCACATTCTCTCATCGTCATCATCATGGACATTATTTTCTTTACAGTTTATCCCAAAATGTGAAACAAAAAAAAAAAAAACACTGGAGAGGGAGGAAAACCAAGGAATTCACTCGACTCATTCTCTGACCATGTCAGTCAATAATAATGTCCTGCTGATGTTACGATGTCCGCGTGTGTTTCCGTTTGATTCGGTTTAGCCGAAAAACAAACCCCTTGGGACCATTTCCCTTCATCCGCATCGTCATTGTTTGGCCGGAAGGTTAGCTAGTCTGGGTATGAGTGGTGTGAGCGTTTGGTAAATCGGTAATCAATGAAGCATTGCGGATGGCCATCCCCTTTTGACCAATAACTGGTCATCACTATACGCTTAGCATAATGTTCCCATAACATTGAACCAGCATTGTTTTCGCTACACTGGGGATTTGAATCGTAAAAAAGAAACTACTGAAGGAGCGTGTGCATGTGAGCATAGTTGATTATTTAATGATGAACTTCTATGATTATGGTTCAGCCGTTCATTGTGGTTGTTGCTATGACTTCCCATATTGGTTTCGTTTATATTGACGTAATTTTGATAGATTTCCTCTTCGTGTTCTCTGAACCTACAGTCAACAATGTAAAACACGTTTTCTTACATCAACAACAAATCTCGTTGATCAATGCGATAATTAAAGTTAATCATTGTATGTGCAGATTTTTTTATCTCCACATTTTTTGCGCTTATTTTTTTGGGGGGATTTCCTTTTATCGATGATATCGTGCAGCTCTTTACGCATTCATTGTTGCCCATTGTTGAGATATCACGATGTCTTTGACAGGTCATTGTGTCGTTTTTCTCGTCTAAGGTTACAATAGCTGGAAATTAAATATGTTAATCGGATAGATGAGTGGGAAATTGATTAAATGGTCTTTAGGATAAGTTTGATGCGGAAATATTGATTTCCTTTTTTTTTATTTTTTGCAAAGGTCATGGGATAATTGCAAAGATTGGAATATTCTTTGCCAATAAAGGAATTATTTGAATGAATAGTGGGCAAACTTTTCGTACTGAGAATTTCGCATGAGAATGTAATTTACAAAGTCAATGAAGGATCTACACCAAACTTCAATGATTTGTATTTGCTGAGCTGTAATTTAGTATGAAAATATGTAACGTTTGCTAACCTTGGAGGCGGAGTCTATGGGGATATTCGACTAACAATAATTTTATAACTATCTAGGCACTTATCACAGATCATCTATTATTCTATTATTCTTATTATCACAGATCATCATATATACTCACTGAACTTGAGAAGGTTTATCATATCCCATTCGCGGAATACAGGGGAAGAGGCTTATTTACTTACCATTCTAATAAGATTTGTCGATACAGCCACCTATCATTTTATGAGCGGTGGTCACCTCAAAGTGTCCAACAACACTTCGAGTAGTCGAGTGGTTGACAATTCTGGTCAATGCTTCTCAAATTATGACGTTCGAAACCGCTGTTAAATTATAGGTCACGTTGAGTGAATCTAAAAAGAGAATGACTGTAAGTCCTCTGAATGTGAGAAGCTCTCCCATATCGCATTCATGATATGCAAGGGAATTTGTTTTGTTTACTAATAAAATTGTTTCATCCAGAGCCAAACCGAAAAACACCGAAAAATATACGATATTTCAATAGGATAGAATGCTCTAACTACATAAGTTAGGTCACAGCTGATTCTGGTAGATATTTTATGACAGAGCAAACTACTATTGAATTATTGTTCAGTATTGTTCGACATTCGTCATGGGAAAAGATCAGTCCAACTGAAGCCAATAACCTACTTTGACGGGATTTGTTTCCAACGAGACTATCTTACTTGTCATACAGCTCGTGAAACCATGATATTGCTGTAAGAACAATTTGGTAAACAGTTAGTTCTATGCTTTTTATCGAAGAATTGAGAGTCTAGATCATGTGACCCTAAATTTTTTGTATAGCCCAAATGATAGATGGTTGAATCAGCAATGATTCATGGACATTGCTCTCGTCATTAGCTAAATATTACTCAAAATACTGAAAAACGTCCCCGACAATTGGAACTTCAGAATAGACAAAGTTAGCAGCAGCTAAGGCCAGCATTTGAAAAAAAAATTCTTTAAAAATACAAATGTAAAGAATGGTTATTATCCTTTTTTCTGTTTCAAAAGTAAAATTAATAAAACGCACACAAAGCTATGATTTCGTTGAAATTTTTATTTCATTATAATACTTGGAACTTGCCATTCTGTACGAAATACAATGTCATTTAAATGATTCTTTGTAGCAGTGAATCCTTTTGAGGTAGTTTTCGACACACTTTTTCGCACATCGCGGGCGATATCTCGGTGATAACTTGACGAATGTTGGTTTTCAATTGCTCCAACGTTTGGGGATTATTCGCCTAAACACGGTCTTTGACCTAGCCCTGCAGAAATGATCTTGGTAGCCAATTGACGTCGCCAAAACGTGAAATTACGCTTTGTGGAAACTTCTCATGCCATAAATTCAAACTCGGTCATATTGTGCGCGTCATGGCACCGTCTTGTTGAAACCACATATCGTCCGGTTCATAATCTTCAATTTCAAGCTAAATAAAGTCGATTCTCATACGGCTATAGCGCTCTGAATTAAAATTAAAATTATCCGCCACACTTTCACTAACAGAAGCGAAATTTTCGGCACTGCGTACATTGCTATGATGCACTCGCCTCACCACATCTGTAACGCTTCCATCCTCTTCACGCTTCTTTATAATCCTACCAATTCCTTGCACAGTAGATCGATTATGACGACCACAGTCACCCCGTAATGCACGAAAAGTGCCTACCTTTGAATCACCACTTTTGTAGTAAGTTTTAATTATTTTTACGCGATCTTCGCTTGCTAAACGATCCATATTCGTAAATGGCAAACTTTTCACCAAATAAATAATACTTCGGATGACAGGTATTTAACAGCTGATAGCCTTGCCAGATTGGCAGTTTTAAAGCCAAAAATTAAACTTTGGAAATAGTGGGTACTCATACAGTGGGTACTCTAAGAATGCATAACTAGATTCAAAATTGTACTCTAAAGTAATTTGGTCTAATCTCAAAAATTGAAGAAAATGATGCCGACTGCATTAATTTTACACATTTTTTCGTAATTTATATGAACTCGTGAATCGAATTGAAATATAAATCTATGAAGTTTAAATATGTATAAAGATAAGTTTAGTAAGCTAAGTTAATACTTATTAAACGCAATAGATTTTAATGTACCTCAGTTGAAACTATAATAGTTAGTTAACTTTTTCCGAAATTGTTTTTTCTAGTTTATTTTAGCTCTTTTTTGCGAAAAGCTTGTTGTATTAATTTAATATTATTAGTATTCTTATGAAGATTTTTGTTTATATTGTTTATAGTTGCAATAGCAAAAAATATGGCTCTGATGTGCGATGGCCAATTGATATTTTAGCGTTTTCTTCAGACAACAAATCCGGTACATTTTCGTTGACAGACAGTTCTGACAAATTTGTCTGACAGATTAAACTCTGCTTGCCAAAATTAGTTTAATTTAGTGTGAAAATGTACTAAAATTATCAGCAAATAGTCTCAATCAATGATTTAGTGCTTTAATCATTTTGTTTCGGCTCAATAATCGATAAACATCTGTAATTTGTTCTAGTTGTGAAAGCCTTCTTTTATGTAATAACATTTCAGATTTCGAATTAATTTTTTTGTACTGTTTAACCCTCCTTGCAATGGAGTGTTAAATTTTGAAGTCAGCGCTATGATTGCATTCACGGCGACCACTGTTTTAAATGAAGTAAATGTTGATGAAACTACTTTTTCAAAGTTTTCCAAATACATAAATTCCAAATTTCTGAATTCCAAATTTTTAAATTCCAAATTTTTTAATTCCAAATTTTTAAATTCCAAATTTATAAATTCCAAATTTTTAAATTCCAAATTTCTAAATTCCAAATTTCTAAATTTCAAATTTATAAATTCCAAATTTATACAGTCCTATTGGAATGATATTCTACAGGGTGGCGCGCCAATTGCCCTACAATAAGAAATTCATATAACTTTTTTTATTAACCAATATATTTTATTTATTTATTTTTTATTTTCTTTTTTTTTTTTTTGTATAGAAAATTCAATTTTATTTTATTTATCTAATTGGTTTTAAAAATGATAGACCGTAAATGGCCTCCATGCTCATTCACGCATATGCGACACCTGATCGGAAAATTATTCATTGCGGGATCGCCTTTATTAATATTTTAGGACCGCTTTAATTCAATCCAATTCCTTGGTTTCGTTTTGTACATCTCCTGCTTGACATAACCCCATAAAAATAAGTTTGATGCAGTCAGGTCAGGTAACTTTGGGGGCCAGCAGAATGTGGAATTTGTGGATATTGATTTGTTTGAGTATTTTCATTGGAGCTCCACCATAACCAGTCTGTAGTTGCTGCTTTTGGCTGCAACCAAATGCTATTGAAATGCATACGTCTTCGGCACAGTTCTGGGCAAAAAACTCATTCAATATCTTTAAATAACGATTCCCATTGACAGTTGACAGTAGCACGATTTGTGCTCATAAACATCATCTTGCCTTCTTTGATATTTTTCCTCACCATTGATCATTTCCAATTACGCATTTATGAACAATAAAATTGTAAGAGCAATTGATATCTAAAAATTACTTTTCATCATATATCTCATAAATACATCTCAACATGTCAGATGGCAAACATTAAAAAGACAAAAGCTGAATAACAGCAGTAGCAGTCTTGCCTATTAATTTGAACTGTTGGAATTTTTTCATTAGATTTTCTTTTCCTTTGAGGCACAAGCAACAATACCAGAAACAAATGCGCGCTTGATTTCATTGCCAATGTTTTCAACCTTTGTCGTGCTTTACAAAAGCCACAAATTCACAAATAAAAAAATAAAGGAAAACGCAAACCAGAAAACCAACGAACCGAAAGTAGCAACCCCTGCCAGTTTGTGTCCCTCTCCTCAAGGAACAATGGCGGATTGAGTGGCAGTTTGCCCAAAAAGACCCTTCGAAGAAAACTGGCAAGGCGTAACAATGGCATGCAACATTTCACCTTTTTATTTCATAATTTTTTATTGTTATAATGCAAGCAACAATTTGATTATGTGTTACGGCAATTCATTCATATGTTAATGAAGGAGTGTAGCTGAAGCGGAATCTAGTAATGGTGATGGTACCAGACAGAATTTACCAACTTCTGATACGGCGTCACACCATTCTTATCCTAGCAAGAGAAAATCCTTCGTCATGTTCTTTCCATGTGCTTGTTAAGCTCTCTAGCTTTTGACAATGCTGCTGAAAAAAAAAATCTCTTACTTAGTTTCATTCATTGTAAGGTAATCTTTTGTTAAAACGTAGGACGAAAACTTGCTCCTGAGATCTGAAGGGAAATTAAACATAAATTTATAAACCCACTTTGACAAAGAGTTTTATGCGACTGAAAGCGTTCCTTGATCCTTGTTAAATGTTTCTTACTTTTGTAATTCCTGATAATGTTAAAAAGCAGAAGGTAGGCGGTGAAACTTTCTTTTTGTTAGGCATTTATAAATTTTGCATATCAAATGGTTCTTGTACATTTTGGCATTTTAAATCATTCATATGATAGTGTGGTTTTGGAAGCACATCGTACCGAGCATTCAATGTACAGATAAACCTCTTGCATTACGCTTTGTTGTAGGGCATAAAAAATTGTTGTTGATACTTTTATAATTGCTTTTAATAATGAAAACGCTTCCTGAAAGGACTGATACAGTGAGATTAATTTTTAAATACTCAATTTGCCGTCAAAATGTAATTAATTCAACTAATACTTTTAACCAACACAGAATTTCTTGTATCTGGTTACTCAATGTATTATCTGTAGAATATTTTTTTTGGGTTGATTATGCACTCGTTACAGGCTTTTTTGATATGCTAACACTGTGGGCATAACACTATTACACATGTTATTTTCGTGATTTTATATTTTTTTTTAAATTTTTTTCTGGGTACTCTGATGCTTTTCTTAAAAGTCTAAAAAAATTAGTTTTGATATCTTAAGCCTTTTAACGGTCTAAGTTCTCAATATCAATTTTGTAAATAAAATGTTAAAAAAGGGCCTAGGAAAGTCGTATCTATTGCATTTCGAATACACGTTTTGCCTATTGGCAAAAGTACAGACTGCCAAATTGTTCATAAAACAGCTACGAATTAAGAGGCTGAATGTAAGAGAGCAAATCATAATAAATGATTCGCTGCCATTCCCACTGAATGCACAACAGAACTTTCTGGACCTTCAACCCTGGCTTGGCCACAGTTTGCGCCGGCTCACCGCGATTCGTCCACGACCTGTTCCGCTTGACGTTACTGTAGGTGAACCACTTCTCATGGACAGTCACCATCCGTTTTAGAAGCGGGTTGATTTTGTTGTAATCTCTCTTTAAAAAAATTGATTTTAAACTTTAAACAAAGCCGTACATTGTTTGAAAAATCAACAATATTTTCTTCCGGTTCCACATCAACTTTGCGAAATTTTTGACTCTCCACAAATATGGTCTTTCAGCGAAGCTATTTTTATTATAATAATAAAAATGATGAATGTTTTGCAACTGCTAACAGTGCCTGATTTCCAAAAGCTTCTCTTGAGGCGAAATTTTCACTCATCAAAGACATGAACAGGTAGTATTCTGTTGATGCCTGATCGAGACTATAAAGTGGATGCATAAGAACATCCCAACCAAGTTTCTGATAGAACACAATTCCTCTCCCATTGACCGGCTTTGAACGATTTATTACTTCACACGGTCGAATTGTCGATAGCACAGGTCGGCATAAAATGTTTGCCGTTGAGAAGTAGACACAAAGCAAGATTTCGCCGAGCGTCAATTCTGACATGGCCACGGTATGTGCCGGCGATTCGACGGCGATTCCGTTTGACGTTGTGGTAAGTGACCTACTTTTCATCACTAGCCACTAGCCGCTGCAGAAATGGGTCAATTTTGCTGCGATTCGCAGATGAAAATTCGGTTTATCAAGTTTCCAATGCGGTAAATAGTATGACACCCATACAAAGAGTTTATTTTTCTATTCAACCCTATTTAAGTGGTTCCACACGGTGTGTTGTGCAAAGTTTTCTGTCCTGGACAACCGAAACAGTGCTTAATTGACAGTCGGAATTAAAATGTTCTATTATTTTATCGATATATGTTCGACAATTGACCTCCAAAGCGTAATACTCTTTGACATCAACAGTATTAGAACGGACACGACGGAAAAAAAAATTGCGTGTTATTGGCTGTAATCAGGATCATAAACATTATTCACATTTTCAGTGGCGCCTGCCTTGCATTTTTGCCTTTATCGAGAAAAACGCTGTGACACATTGCGTATCTTCCCTGTGTTGGTGTCCAACTTTGAGGCGATCTCAAAGAATACTGCGCCAAAAAATGACAAAACTGTTTGAGTAGTTTCTTGTGTAAAAAATCTTACCTTTCTAACGCCATCTAGTGGAACCTAATTGCACTTATACAACGGGAGATTATCAAATGCATTTTTGTGTGGTGTGATAATGGATTTTATGTGATGTGAATAAAAAAAAGTCTGTCGGTACCTCAAGAATGGTTACTTTCCAGATTTGTTTAAAAGAGCAAATGTAATACCTATTTTAAGACCAGGGAAAGAAGCTAAATCACCAAAAAGTTACAGGCCAATTAGTATGTTAACCTGTCTTGACAAAATTTTCGAAAAAATTATACTACAAAGCATACAAGAATTCGCACAGTCAAATGATATAGTGAAGAAAGAGCAGTTTGGTTTTAGAAAAGAACATTCAACAATACACCAGGTTAAAAGAATTATAAATTTCATCGAAGACAATAAAACAAACAGAAGAAGTACTGGAATGGTGTTTTTAGATGTAGAAAAAACATTTGATACTGTATGGCATAACGGCCTAGTATACAAATTAAAAATTATGGGCTTACCAATATATCTACAAAAAATTGTAAAAAGCTTTTTGACAAATAGAAAGATGGTGGTTACTGTAGATAATGTAAAATCTACGGAAACACATATTCTTGCTGGTGTACCTTAAGGATCTATCCTATCTCCTATATTGTATGCTCTGTATACATCGGATTTTAAAGTACTGACGAAATATAACACTGTACTGTACGCTGATGATACTGCTATCATAATAAAAGGAAAGTTATCAAATGCAATAATAAAAAATATGGAAAAATCACTTATACATGCAGAAAAATATTTCTCAAAATGGAAAATAAAAATTAATCAGGATAAAACACAGGCATAATTTTTCCATTTAATAAATCGCCCAAGAGAATCCCCACTTCAAAATAGTGTCAAGTATCTGGGTATTATACTTGATAAAAAGGTGACATTTAAGGAACACGTATACAAGACATGCGAAAAGTCTATTCGATGCGGAAGAGTAATTTGCCCACTGATAAACAGAAAATCGAAGTTGAATGTCAAGAACAAAATGCTATTATATAAAACTTGTATAAGGCCAATTATGACATACGGGTGCCAAGTCTGGTTTACAAAAGCCGTTAATACTTACCGGAAAAAACTTCAAATAATACAAAATAAGAATTTAAAAATTATTTACAATTTACCTATTCGCTACCCAACATTACACCTACATCGACATTTCAACGAAGACACATTTAGTATGGTTGTACATAATCTCACAAGAAGCTTTGAAGATCGAAACAGATGCTCCAACTATGAATTAATAAGAAATTTATAGATATAACTATCTTCTAAATCTTCGTTTCGAAGATGAAAGAAGTTATTATTATTCCAATTTCCTTACACTTAAAATAGGTTTTTTACTACCTTTTTTACCTAAAAATGTAATATAAATATTAAACGAATTACCTCTCATAAAATAAGATGTAAACTGTTGCAATACTACTAGTAAAATCTCAAGCCTTGTAAATATTAAAATAATTTTAAAACTGTAATAATGACAGTATAAATAAATGAAAAAAAAAGTCTGTCGGTCATTTGCTTTCGCTGCCATGACGTCGCCTACATATCCGCAAAGATTTCTGTACATCCAAAGTCTAAAATATTCATGGGAGTTTGGCTGTACATCCAACTTAAGAACCCATTTAATTAGTCCACTTGAGTATATAAAAAGTAGTCCATATGAGAAATTATAAGAAAGGAAGGGTTTAATTTTTCACATCAAAACCGGATTCAATATACGAGTACTTTACAATATAGCTTTGAGCGTGTTATTTGAGTACTAACTATACATTCCGTTCACCTTTGCCATGCAAGAGGCATTCATTATTAGGTATAAACATTGTTAAAACCCAGCCTCGCTTTTACTCTTCATTCAAGTTCACCTGAACAATAGGAAAACCGAAATAATGAAATCAGACATACTTATTCCTTCTTAACATTTACTTCCAGTAAGCTTAAATTAAGAAAGTCCAAAAAGACTCAATGTTTGAATTTCTTTAAGAAATTAATCTTACTGTTCTTGTAAGGTATTTTGGCATAACATATCCTTTACATGTCTCTTACATATCCCTTACATACATATCCTTTTACGTATCCCTTTGCTCAAACGTGTATTATTTCTGTGAAGCATATCAAATGTGAATGTTGTAATTTACGTATAGGAAATGGATGACGGTGCTTAATAACCCGCGAATTGCTATAAAATATTTTATGTCTACTTTATATGGTTTATATCGAATTTCTTGTTAATGTCTGATTTTTATTGTAGTCCTATTTAACATTTTGTTTCATGTCCTTTATGTTCATGTTTACGGTATTTTTCAATTGATATGCGTCGTTTTGTGTACAACTTTGTATTAGTTGGGAGGCTTAAGATTTCTATGGCTTATGAGTGGCGGATTCTCTAAGGAATTGCATTGAAAAAGGCATTGAAATTTAATCTTTTATATGGACAGAGGTTACTTCAATGTAATAAGGTTGATCTATAAGTTGATTGATTGGTAAGTGAATATTGAAACCGAGTGGCAGTTGAATTAAGGCTTCATAAAATCTTTGGTAATTTTTGCAAGTGCTTTCCTACTGTACCCATCTCTTTTCAGATAATCTAATTAGAATACATTCCTAATACTTGGGTTATATTAACCTAAATTGAAAACCTGTTTGCCTTCCAATTTGCCACACCTTATAATAATGTTAGCACATTACAAAACTCTTTCCCAGACCCTTCCCCGCTTCTTTGCACATTCGTTTGGTATTTGAAAATATCCTGAAGCCAAAGTCTAAAAGTAAACATTCTGTGCTTTCCTGCAAAACATTTATAAATTTTGATTAACAAGCAAAAAAGTTAATAGAACAAATTTACATATCGTTCTAATTACAGAGCATTTGTACAAATTGGATATGAAAAAAAATTACGCATGTAAATAAAAGAGTTACGACACAAAGTAAACGCCAAAGGGATGGGGTAAATGAAATTATATGTTTACTGTTTATACAGCAACATATGGCGACATTACAAATTCTTGTTAAGCAGATACCTTCAACCACATTGTTAGGATTGTAATGCCGAATGTTGAAACGGTGATGTTATTGCAACACAATGACGTCGAAAGTAAACATTTGAAATTACATTGGGTTTACATTTAAAGAAGCCTGAATACACATCAACAACTACAAAGCCTTAGATCGATCTGTTACACATTTGATAATTAAGGATTACATCAGACAACTTTGTAATACCCATTTCGATTTGTCGGTCATGTCTTTGTAAATTTAAAGTTTATTTAATTTCCCCGATTTTCAAATTTTTATCGGTTTCGAATTTATTTCCACTTTCCACGAATCGAAAATTCTACAGTTTTAGACTTTGATTCTTTGTTGTGAACTTAATAAATCAAACTTACAACTCGCCAAATCTAACACTCATATATTGTAGTTATGGCACAGAATATAAGGTTTCTCCATCGGTGCGACTAGTTCGATTGGTAAATACAGAGTGTCCGTCGAGAAGGTCTACTACTTTGTTTTGCCGCCATTTTGGTAAACATTAGTCTAGACGGTCCATATTTGGCAGTCGTGAAGTAGAGATGTGGCAAATTTATTACGAAAATATTCGATAAACCAACGTGTTTTAATCGTTAAAACATTTTATCGAAATCAATCATCGATTACTGTGACGATAAGAAAGTTATGTGAGAAACAACGTGCCAACGACACGCTATCTATCGTGTAGTAAATGTTTTCGAGGGTCTGTAGCTGATAGGGCCAAGCATGGACCACAACGTACTACAAGATCGGCTGTAAACATTACTGCTGCTCAAAAAAGTGTTCAAAACAATCCATCAACCTCAATTCGACGCTGTTCTCAGGAGTTCGGTCTTCAAAGAACAACTTTGGCCATAATTTTGCACAATATTTGCATTTATTTCCATTTAAGATTCAGTTGGCACAAGAGCTTCTTCCACAAGACCATTTATGTTACAGCTCGCCCATGACAACCCCGATTTCCATGAAAAAATCATAATGAGTGATGAGGCATATCTTCATTTGAATGGATATGTGAATAAACAGAATATTCGGTTCTGAGCAATGGAGAACCCTCAAATTATTCATCAGTCACTTTTGCATCTATTAAAAGTAACAGTCTGGTGCACAAATTGGTCAGGAAGAATCATTGGACGTTACTTCTTTGAAACTGAAAACGGCGTACCGGTAACTGTCAATAGGGGTCGATATCGTGATATGATCAAAAACTTTTTAACGCCACAACTGCATGCTTTGGGCTTGATTAACATGTGGTATCAACAAGACGGTGCCATATCGCATACAGCCAGGATTACAATGGAATTACTGTGAGATCTCTTTCCACAACAAGTTATTTCAAGAAATGGTGATATTGAATGGCCTACACGGTCGCCTGATATGACTGCTCCGAACTTCTTTTTGTGGGGATATCTGAAAAGCAAGCTTTATGCAAACAAACCAGAAACGCTTAAGCAACTCAACTCGTGATGAAATTAATGAAATATCGCGTGAAATGCGTGAGAATGTAATGAAAAATGTGCTCAAAGGGGCTCGCATTTATGAGGCTAATATCTGATTTTGTATTCCATACGTATTTGCCGACATTAAAAAAAAACATTTATCAATATAAGCTCTATTCTCTTTCATTTAATCAAAAATTATAAACATAGTAGATTACTTTCCCGACGGACACCCTGTATTCACATACATTAATCAAAGCTAGAAGATAGTTCGATTACACTCGACTATAATCATAATCTTGCTTTCAATACCGCATACTGACATCTATCAATATATGAGCGCTGATCATTTCGATATGTCTGACAAACATTCGGAGTAGTCGAGTCATCGACAAGTCTGGTAAATTTGTCTCAAACTGTGATGTTTGGTCCCTTAGAGTGAGTCCAAAAATAGAATGCGTGTAAGCTTAGCTGAATGTTAGAAGCTGTGTCATATCTCATTCATAAAATGCGAGGGAATTATTTTTTTTAGATCGACTAAAAAATATAGAAGACGACTGCATAAGATATATACTGGCAAACCCCTGTGTCCTTAAAAAAAGGACAAAGAGCAACTTTTTTCTACAACCTGGACAAATTTTATAACTCTGCCGCATGTTATCCGAAATCAATTTAAAAATTTACCCAAAATATTATTATGATAGATTACATGTCATCAGTTCAATTTAATAAGGATCTTTGTTGTAGAACATTCAAATGGTCTCTATCTAATTTTAAGGGGTGGTCTTTATCCGTTTTTTAAGAACTACCAAAAAATTTCACCAAAAAATTTGCAGCTGGAGAGTGCAAACTTTCAACAAATTTATGGTGCAACGAATTCTAATGGGGATGGTGGAATACGAAATTGTTTATATTCAGTTCAAGTTTAAAAAAACCATCAAAATAATTAATTCTTTCATACAAAATGTTCAACAAGTATATTGTGTAAATATCCTCGGGTATCCTTCGTGTGCACTGCACCATTATGGACGTTAAAATTTTGCACAAATTTGTTATGGACGACATTTCACTAGATATCGCCGAAATATTAAATAGCGCTTGTGAAATTGCTAAATATTTAAGAAGGGAAGACGTTCACGATTTCCAAAAGTTAGGTTGTTGAATTACCTAGTCTAAGGTGATTTTTCTTAAATAACGTCTATATAAAGCCTTAGTCTAAACATTAAAAAAGATCGATAATTCGAATTAATATTAGCGAGTTTTTAGTTACGTTAGCCGGTGCTAAACACAGTATTTATAGTAGCTGCCATAATAGCGGATGTGGTTATTGGAAAATGCTAAAAGTGTGATTTTTCACAGAAATAATAAGATAGTCGTAACTCGATGCAAAGGGTGTAACATAAAAAAATCCATTATTTATGGATTTATGGATTATTCCAATAGATGACTTTAGTAATCTGTATCTCGCGTAGTATAAGAGCGATCGGCTGCCGCTAAATGGTGTTAAAAAGATAAGATTTTTTACTAAGAAAACTGCTTTTGTGATTGTTTTACTCAGTAACGAGCGGGCGTCAAAGATAGCCGACAACAAAGGGAATATATTCCATATTTTACACTTTATCTTCGATAAAGGCGAAAACGGAAGCCAGGCGGATGAAAAAGTGGATAGTGCTTATGATTCCAATACTGTAGCAGTCAATCACACTCAAATTTGGTTTCCTCAATTTCGTTCCGGTAATGTGAATGTAAAAAAGGAAAATTGCTGAAAATCCATAAAATAATGGAAATCATTAAGCGCGCCTGCAAAGTAAGCATTGCTTAAATAGGTCAAGATCTAAGCATTACAACAAACAACAACAAAAATAGTTTGATACCACAAAAATAAGCTCGAAGTGGAGTTGCCGCATAAGTTAATACAAAAAAACCTAATTGACCAAATTTTCACCTGTAAATCGCTGCTAAATCGCAACAAAATCGACCTATTTCTGAAGTAGATGGTGACGGGTGATAAAAAGTGGGTCATTTACGACAATATTAGCTGGAAACTATCACGATCGGATGGCGGTGAGCCGGCCCAAACTTTGGCCAAACCATGATTGACGAACAGATAAGTTTTGCTGTGTGTTTGGTGGGAATATCAGAGAATCATACTCTACTATGAACTGTTCTCCTATGTCCAAACTCTTAATTCAGACCTGTATTATCAACAACTTGGCCACCTGAATTGAACAATCGCCCAGAAACGAAAAAATGGGAAAAAATTCGCCTCAAGAAAAGCTTGTGAAAATGAGATGGGCATCGTGGTGTTACCTTCAAAATGTGAAATAGTTTTCGAAAAAAGACGGTGTATATTTGATCATTCGGATCATCCTAAATACTGTAAATAAAGTCTTCAATGTTATGCAAAAATAGTGAATTTTGTTTGCTATGTCTTATGTTAATAGTTGGACTTTTCCCCATAACATCCTGTATAGGGAACAGACAGAATTGGAATAATGGTATTTCAGATATTTACATATCTCAATAAGATTCTATTTTAGTGATGTCCCACAAATTCATGCTGACTTAGAAAATAACAAAAATAAGTAGTTGTAAAGCCACCGTACCTGCGATAGCGAAAGCCTGTTAATAATTCTGTTTCATCTCCTGTATTTGCTTACCGGACATCTTAAAAAAACCTGTTTGTTTTAATTTAGCAGCTTCAGTGTTTCGTCTTCCTTCACACGAACGGTCGTCAACATCAAAACCAAGGTCTTTGAATCGACGGAACCAATCTCGATACGTTGTTTCACTTAAAGCAGCTTCACTGTAAACGTTTTGAAGCTCTCGATGAGTTTCAGCCGCCGTTTTCTTCGATTGAAAGAAGAAAATCAATACTTCCCGCATATGACGATTATTTGGCACAAAATCATAAATATTCGCACAACCAAAAGAAAATCACTATTTTGTCGAGGCGGTATGTTTACCATATGCTTGGCTCATGACGTTTAGGTTATGGCACAATCGACTAGTGCTTACAGATGGCGCCATCTATTGGCAAACAGCGGAAACTTAGTTGCGCACCTAAGGCTTTTCGGGCTCAAAAAAACCCAAAATGAAGAACTATGTACGCAATTTTATTATAAATCGTCAACAATTTTGTGGCTTTTGCATATTATTGTATTATTTGCTATGCAAATTTTAACTTACATGTCAACATTTAAGGACGACAATAGCCAGAAATTGCTAATGGATCAATAAGCTCAACATTAAATAAAAAAACTCGAACTATTAAAGACTACACTTGCGCCTTTACAAAAATTTTCCCAATCTCAAGTGGTTTTTCGCAGTGAACAACTCTGCAAGAAAACACTTTTACGAAACCTCTCACACATGTTTAATATAGATTAGTTCGCACTCAATAGAAAGGAGGTGGATGGATGTGTGGCGTTTTGTCTACTGACTGAGCTGAAGATTTGCAAAAGTGTGAAATCATGTTTGGGCTTCACATTCAGTTGGATTGGATTAAGTAAATACTTGCGAAAAACGCAAAGAAAATCAACAATTTGGCCAGAAAGCACAGGATTTTTGCAGCAGAAACACTTGAAATCCTAAAATGATAACATGAAGGAGATGTATCCATTAAATTGTAGCATTAACAATTCAAATGTGTCTGCGACGACGACTGCTGCTGACAGATTAAAAAGCTAACGGATACGATGGCAAAGCTAAATGAAATCCCGACAGAGAAACAACCCCATGTGTGGAATTTTACAATTTATTTTGTATCTTAAAGTAATTACAGTGCAATTTAGTACCATGTGAGGCGGTGATACCAGGGGTAAACAACAGATTTTCACAGCATGTTCCCACTTGGAGGGGAAATTCAAATGTTGCACACTGTAGCAATTTATATACATTTTGGAAAATAATAATTCAGAAACTATTTAACGTCATTTTCAGTGTGGAGGCCAATTTGTTTTGCCAAATTTTTTATTTTGCAATCCGTAATCCTACCAAATGGCGCTTTCAGCATTATTTTCCAAGAAAAATTGGAAATTGGAAATATATTTTCAAAATTCGCTTGTCTCTAAATCTTGGAATGAAAATTTCAATGTTTTCAGAGGTTTTTAGGCATGGATTCGGTTTTTGTTCATTACAGCCGAGATCTGTGTACACTGAGTATGTCAATATTTCAATATTTTAAGAAGCTATAATTTAAAAAGGAACGCTAGGATGGTAAATAAATTAATGTAAATGAAAAACTAATTAAAAAATCTATTAATAAACAAGCTCATAATCGTTTAAGAGGCAGAGCAGCCTGCGGAGATTTACGAATGGCATATACAGGGTGGCATACGAATTTATTCTTTAAGGATGTTAAATGAGTTTTTTTACTCAGATCTGCACCGGAGATGTATCCGTCCCAACACCATTTGGTTCTAGCAAGATGGACCAACTGCACACATAGACAGGCGGGTTATAGTGGAGCTCCAACGAAAATTCTTAAAAAAAATTAATATTCAGAAACTCCACCGGTTATGATGGAGTTTCAACGAAAATTCTCAAACAAATTAATACCTAGAAGCTCCAATTTCCGCTGGTCCATAAATTCATGTGACTTGACTGCAGTAGACTTTTTTATGGGTTTATATCAAGCAAGAGGTGTAAAAAAAACGAAACCAAGATATTTGACTGACTTGAAGCAGTCCATAAAAACAGTAATTGAACCAATCCCGCAATGAATACTTTTCTGATCAGGTGCCGCATGTATGTGAAAGAGCTTGGAGGTCATTTACGGTCTATCATCTTCAAAACCAATTAGTTGTTTAAAATAAAATTGAATTTTCTTTACAATAGAAAAAAAAAAAAAAAGTGAAATACTTAGTTGAAAAAAAAGTTATTTGAATTTCGTATTGTAACTCAAATTGGTGCGCCACCCTGTACAACCCACTTTTAAAATTGAGTTGGTGGCGGCAAAATTAATTCAAAAAATCAGTCAATGGAAAATCAATCATCACCTAACATGACCCGTATTCCAAGCACGAAAACATTGAAGTGTTATGTCGTGGTATGTATTAAGGAAACTTTATCTTGTGAAAGACTCAAGAAAAACAGATCGTCACATCACATTCTCATTGTCAAAATGCCATTTTTGTCAATTCGATACTGCAAATATTGTATGAAGTCTTAGTCGAGTTTGATATTTCTTTGTAAGATGACGCTAAGCAACACATTAAAAATAGCAAATTCAGTAAAAATAGATAAAAATCTTGCTGAGCCATTCCACAGCAAGCAAGGCTTAAAAAAGAGCGATCTATTTAATACAACTAGAGACAGTTGAAAGGAAAACTGCTGTTAACAATAATAAAAACCATATCTTGCTTACGTATTCTGATGGCATAGAAATCATTGGCCGAATTGGCCTTCTCAAACATTGAGGAGAGGCAGAAAAAGTAGGTCTGGCGGTAAGCAGAAACAATATAAAGTTATTTGTTTCAATGGAAAAGGAGTCTAATCATATGAGGCGTTACTAGGACGTTGTCAGTTAGAACTTTGGTGGTGAACTTCATAGTTGTGGATGATTTCATCTATCCGTGAATAAAATTGTTATCAGTTAAGAAATTAGAACAAAAATATTGCTTGTAAATGAGTTAACAACGAAGTTCTCTGCCGGCGAAGAAAAACCAACCATACCAGACATTGGATCTGCCTACCGAAAAGAAAACTATCGCTTGTTAACGATTTAATGACAAAGATCTCCGCCAGACACTGAGCCTACCTATCATACATCCCGGAATCTTGGATTATGACACAAGCAGAAGAATCAGTGCTGTAAATCTTCGAGTGAAAGTAGTCTATAAAATACATGAATCCACACCATTAATCCACCATATGAATATATCAGAGACCTTTTAAAAATTTGCGTTGGAAACATGATCAAAACTTGATGCAATGAGAAGGAGAAAAAATGAAATGCTTAGCACCGAATCGTTTGGAAATCGTTTTTGCGTGCAGCGCATAATAAATTAGAATTTCTATTCTAGTCGAGATTTAAGAATAAGGATTTTTCGCTGCCACCCTATTGTGTGCCCCTAACATATAATTTGTTGGTCTTTTTTAACTCCCGTTTCCCACTGTGCATCACTACGATATTTATCCATATCTTAACTCTCAACGAAAACCATTTAGCTTTGCGTAGCCCTTAGCTATAATTTTCAGTTGTTAAACTATCGGGTTGAAAAAATGAAAGACCTCATGCTTAGATTTTCCCATTATTTTCCCCCAAGGATCGCAACGTAGTTGTGCTATTACAATTTCCCAACGTCCACATACTCGTACAATGTTGCTTTCAAACACATAAACTCTTGGTCGTTTAAAATTGTAACATTTGCATTCGTGTTGTTATTGTTGTTGTTGCCCGCTATAACAACAACAACAACTTCAGCAGCAATAATAATATAAATAAAATTAATTGTTTTTCAAAAATAACCACTTTCTGTGCAATTCCACTTCCCTTTTTTTTGGTATTTAGTTTATAAAGATTCATTCATTCATTCCTTTCCACTTATGCTGCTCTCCTATTCACATACTCGTACATTGACTGTGCTAACGTTAAATGCGATGTGGAGACGACCTCTCATATGTTGCTCTGGGTTATTTGCATACTGTGGCCGATGCCACAGCCACCACCAGTGTCACTACCACTACTATCAACCTACAGTTCTTGATGACGCATATGGTTTCAAAAGGATTTACGTGTGTGTGTGCGAGATTATATGCCAAAATTTTTAGTTTTTTATAGTGGAAAATTATAGTCATTATTTTCTAAATCGTTCTTTTGGTTGAAAACGTTTAAATTACTATTACAAACAGTAACACGTAGAGATGACTACTGAGCTGGAAGTTTCATTACATGTAGGCGTTAGTGTCCTGTGAATAAAACTATATACGAGTATGTTTAAAATCATTTCAAATCCTTGCCACATTGGAAAGATTTGGTTTTAATTGCCAGTTTGTGGCTCTTTATACATTAACTCGATGATATGAAGGTGTACGATGTGTGTTCAAAAAAAATAAGGTGAAGTTGCCTTTTTCTCTAAAAATATTTATTTATTCATCAATTTCTATTTTATCTCCTTCAAAGTAGTTCCCCTCAGATGTAATACACTTGTGGCAGCGTTTTCTCTAATCCTTGAAGCAGTTCTGATATGCACTTTTTGGTATGTCCTTGAGCTTTCTCAGCAATTCGTATTTTATCCTCAATCGTCGCAAAACGCCCTCCTTTCTTGGGTCTCTTCAATCTTGGGAACAGAAAAAAGTCGCAGGGGACCAAATCTGGTTAATACGGTGGCTGAGGCATGATAATGGTGTTGTTTTTGGTCAAACAATCTCTCACAAGCAAATGTGAGTGAGCAGGTGCATTATCATGATGCAAAAGCCATGAATTTTTTTTTCCACAATTCGTTTTATCGTATTGCTTCAAGCAAACGCCGCATAAGTTCAAGGTAATACTCCTTATTTACCGTACGACCTTCTAGTAAGAACCTCTGATGCACTTTTTCTTCTTCCTAGGTGGCGACTGGAATAGACATCCTTATCTATTATACGCCGCCAGTAGAAAATAATTCCAATCGCTTCGATCTTATGCGCTTCTCCTCCAATCCTTCACACCAAGCTTCGACAGTATTCCAAAAACCTGGTCCACCCAACGGAGTTTTGGTCGCCCTCTTCTGCGCCGTCCATCGAGTTAGTTGTCAAAAACTTTCGGTGCCGGAGCATTTGAATCCATTCGCACAACATGACCAAGCCACCGATGCACTACATCATGGTAATCGAAGAAAACAGTGGACAAAACCTTGACATTTGATCGAACTTGGCGTGCTTTTTTGGTCTTGGCTCTCCTGGACTTTTACATTGGGACGACTGGATTTTGATTTCTATGTCATAACCATACACCCATGATTGGTCACCAGTTATGACGCTTTTAAGCAAATCTGGATAATCGTTGTCATTTATTGTTCATTCATTCATTCATTCATTCAACAATTCCTGAGCGATGCTCATGCGACGTTGTTTTTGGTCAAAATTCAGCAATTTTGGAACGAACTTCGCTACCATACGCTTCATGCCCAAAATTTCCGAAAAGATTGCATGGCATGAGCCAACCGATATGTCGACATCCTCAGCAACTTTTATAAATGTGATATGATGAGACTCCATAACAATTTTTTCACTTTCTCAGCATTTTTGTCGGTGTCTAGAGTCGACCTTCTGCGAAAAGCTTGTACCACTTGTAAACATTTTTTTGACTCAGAGTACTCTCAGCGTATGCCACTGTCGACATTTCAAGTGTTTTTGAGCACTAAATTCCATTTATTACACAAAATTTGATGTAACTTCTTTGGTAAATTTTTTCCATAGTAGAAAATCGCCGAACACGCAAAACACTTCTTATTTATGCCTCTCACAAACAAACTAAACATGCGATGTGGACAAACCCGTTAACATATCTTCAAGACGAGTGTACCAACATAAAAAAGCAATAATAAGAATCGAAAGTCGAATGTACGTAGCCCGTGAAATTCGAAAATTCACCGTATTTTTTGAACACACCTCGTATATACTTTTATATGGCACAAAATGGAAATGTCGGAACGTACGTGTATTTGAAGCACATGGTATCTTTCGGTCAAATGTATTCCAAGACTTTCTAAGCTCAAACTTTTATAGCTCAATCAGCCATGCTCATGTCCTGGACTTGTAACGCGTTATTCATTTGGAGGTTTCAAAACCGCCGGTTTGCAAGACTGTCAGATGGGAGCTAACGCTTCTTCAGCCGACGATCATCCAATACTATTTTCTGGATTTTCGGAAACGTGTCTGGCGCGGACATCTCAGTTGATCGACCACTATGGTGTTCGTCTTGGCAGCTTGTATGGCCTCGTTTGAACTCTGTTACCCAATATTTTACAGTCGTAAACAAAGAAGCAGACTCCCCCAGAGTAGAATCTAGCTCGGCTTTAATATTGGTTGGATTGAGACCTTTCAAATAGAAATATTGAATTACATAACGGTGATCAATTTTTACTATGTTTACAAATTTACTGAGATTGTTTGCTTTTGATGGTTCAAATAAAAATACTAAATAACGTGGCGTCTTGAAAGTTAAAACATATGTTCTATAAGGTTACCACTTTTCACCTAAATAATTTTTTCCTAACTACTGGCACCATCTATAAGTCAGGTCGCATAGTATTGGGATCGTTGTCGCATATTTTCAATTAGGGCTCTTTTAGACAATTTGATTATGGTATTTTTACACTTCAACTTATATTCTTATAAAGCCAAAAAAAAAAAAAATAATCGACCGCCATTGCCTTCTCTTTCACTTTTTAGATCTACAATCATATTTTTTTTTCCTTAAGTAAAAACCCTTTTATTATAAAATCGCAATACTTCCTCTGTATAAAATTATATTACTCTTTAATAAACGAGCTGCCATCCATTTCAAATTTTTTCCATTAATGAATTTCCATTAACCTACAATGATGTTTTCTATTTTCAGATAATCATCTACTATCACGCCCGGTAAGTTCTTATCTGATGTCTGTATCATATGTGCCCTAATAAGTTTCTCAGTTAATATCACTCGTATTTCGTATGATAACACAAATTTTATTGACATTGCAAGTACATATAAAATGCTCATGGATTTAGTTACATTCATACCATATAAAAAAATTCAATGGATTATTTTTCTGTTCACCAATATTGTGTCAATATCAATAAAAGTGTCTGTTAAGAATGTCAATGTATTTTGACATAATAAAAACAAAAATAAACATACACACACTCGTAGGTCACCCAGGCACTTACACATATGCATCAGAACATGTATAAGAGCACTTAGGGTATACAGACGATGGAAAACAACAATGTCATATTTGCAAAACGTATCCTGGATAACGTTAGATGTATTCGTATTGATGTGTGTAATCAAACTACAAATAAAAACAAACATTTTATTTTTGGGCACCCTACAACTGAATAATATATTATCTCCATGCGTCTACTGATTTAGGGAAGACATTGGGATGGAAACCAGTTATACATAATTCAGATGAATCCCTTATTCAAAATTCGATATGGTATTGGATAGTAACAGTTTGAATTGTTCCCAATGTTGTGGCAGCTGAAATCTTCTCTCTGGCGAAATAAACTAATGCCATTTGTTGCGGACTTTTCACTTTTAGTTGTAAAACCGCGTTCCAACTCCCTTCAAAATCCCCATTGTCGACAAAATAATGAATAAAATAATATATTTACCTGATGTAATGCAAAAAATGTAACACCCAGAAGGAAGCACTTTTTTCAGAACTTTTGAAGTAGATTGAACCATGACCGTCTGTATGGCTGACAGGTATGATAGCCGTCATAAACTTTAATTATACCTATTCCAACGTAAGATTGTATCAAATCGTGGCTAAGAGTTGCTAATTACATGTATACTCGTATATATCGATGGCTCCTCACAAATTACACTTTTAAACTTTTCATCTGTAAGTGTCACATGGTATGTGTTTCCTGGCAAAATTTAAAAAAACTCGATGAATAATTATTTGCTTTCTGGTAAGAAGTGGTTCCAAAACTTACCAGTAGTTTGAAAAAAATTACTTTCACAAGAAGTGGCAACCTTATAAAACATATGTTTTAAGTTTAAAAAAGTTTCAAAAATAAACGATCTCAGTGAACGTGAAAAAAATTGGCCCGCACTATGTAAACCAATATTTCCATCTGAAAGGTCATAGTCCCACCAATATTAAAGTGGAACTAGAATTTACTCGGGGGAGTCTGCTCCTTCGTTTACGACTGCAAAATATTGGGTAGCAGAGTTTAAACGAGGCCGTACGAGCTAACAAGACAAACACCAGTTGTGGTGTCCACGTCAGACACACTTAAGAAAATTCACAAAATGGTATTGGATGATCGTCAACTGAAGGCGCGTGAGCTAGCTGAAATGACAGGCATTTAAAAAAAAGCTATATGTATATCGTATATTGGCCGAAGATTTGAAGATAAGAAAGGTGTGCGCAAGATGGGTGCCGCGCTTGCTTTCAACAGAGCAAAAACACCGTCATGAAGATGTTTCAGTGGAGTGTTTGGCGATGTTTCACCGCAATAAAGCAGAATTTTTGCATCGATTTATAAGCACGAATGAGCCATGGGTCCATCACTTCACACCTATCACAAAGGAATAGCCAAAGCAGTGGACTGAAATGGGAGAATCGTGTCCAAAGAAGAAGAAGAAGGTTTCATCTGCAGGCAAGGTCATGACGTCTGTTTTTTTTTGGGATGCGCATAAGATTATTTTTTTTTTGAATGTCTTGTCCAATTATTTAAACTTAAATTTTTCCTCTGTAATTACTAACTGATAGTTTACAGTTATCTTGTACGTATTGTATTTCTTTAGAATGCTTTGCAAAATTTGAAAAAG